>LPNX010090434.1:75572-88339 GCA_001517045.1 Pseudotsuga menziesii | reverse complement strand
TAACTTTTCATACCATGCGCGAGGTGCTTGTTTTAGGCCATAAAAGGATTTGACAAGCTTGCATACCTTTTGTTCTTTTCCTTTCACAACAAAGCCTTCTGGATGAGACATGAAGACATTCTTTTTCAAGTCTCCATTCAAGAAAGCAGTCTTCACATCCATTTGATGAAATTTCCACCCTTTCTAAGCAGCTAAAGAGAGTAAGGTACGGATGGTAGCCCATTTTGCTGTAGGAGAAAATGTTTCTTCATAGTCAATTCCTTCTTTCTGTGCATAGCCTTTTGCTACAAGCCTCGCTTTGTGCTTGTCAAGTGAGCCATATGATTTGTATTTGTTCTTGTACAACCACTTGTAGCCAATTGGTTTGGTTCCAACTGGAGGGTCAACCAGCTTCCAAGTTCCATTCTTCATGAGTGCATCAAACTCATTCTGCATAGCTTCTTTCCACTCAGCACAAGTAGAAGCTTCTTCAAAGGAAGTTGGTTCAAAGTTAGCAGATAAATTAAATTCACAATCAAATGATACATCCATGTCATCACCTGAATTATCTGCTCCTCCTCCATCTTCATGTCTTTTCGAACTTCTCGTTCCCATCTTTCCAACTTCATCTGGATGGACACTTTCAAGTGTCTTTGTGGCCCATTTAGGAATCTTCCGTGATGGTCCTGGTTGATCAGCTGGTGGTGCTTCATCATTGATTGAGAGTCTTTCAATTCTCTCAATCACACCATCCAGTTGAACCTCTTATTCAAGTGAAGTAGCAAAAACTTCTTCATGCGGGGGAGTTGGTGCTTCATATGGAAATTCCAAAGGTTGATCCAGAATAGGAATCCCCCCTTCAAGGTTTGGAATTTCATATTCATTTTCAGAATATGTCTTTGGATGAGGATAACTTTCCAAATGATCAAGCTGTCTCTCAATGGACTGGTCATTTTTATTAGTTTCAAGAAAAATGACATCTCTGGAAATAACAAATTTCTTGTTTACCTCATCATACAAACGGTATGCCTTGGAGTATTCTTCGTACCCCAGGAAAATGCACTTTCTGCTTCGAGCACCAAGCTTGTTTCTTTGCTCCTTCGGAATCAAGGCATAACAGGTGGAACCAAAAACTTTGAGATGCCTGACTGAAGGGAGATGGCCAAACCATATTTCATGTGGAGTCTTGTTATCAAGAGCATTTGAGGGACTTCTCTTTCTCAAATATGCTGCACATTTTACTGCATCACCCCAAAACATTAGTTTTACATTCTTGAAAAACATCATTGAGCGAACCATATTCATTATGGTTCTATTCATTCTTTCTGCTACACTGTTTTGTTCTAAGTGGAAGTTAAAGTGCAATTTAGATTCCTTTACAGATACAAATGGAGGTCATGGTTTCGAAACCGTCGAAGTGAAATTCAGATTCCTTACCAATTTCCTAGCCTTTTAACTTGTCAAAATTATAGTGAGCTCGAAAGGCTTCTCACCAAGCTCTTTGAGCATAGGAATACAATTTTAAAACAAACTAATTAATTGGTTTCTTTAGGTCCGATAGACCAAAGTTTGGTCTAAGTGGAAGTTAACCATCATCATCATCAGCAACAACTTCTTGACACAGGAATTCACTTCTATTGTGCGGCCAAAATGTGGCATGTACATCAACAACATTCCAGACTTTTTTAATCCTCGTGCTCACTCCATTGGAACCATGTGGATAGGGCCCTCCTCTTTTTCTCGGACAATCATCATATATTTGTTCATTTCCATTTATGGAAACTTACGTAAGTCATGGTCGACAAATCCCATGTGTTATCACTAAAAGATGTTCCTTGACTGCTGAAAAAACATGGCTAGTGAATATTTAAATTTATTGAAAGGATGACCAGATTTGTAAGTTGAAGAGCGGATAAATATAACAAGGATCAAGATAATATATGAGAATATTGATTAGTGAATGTATAGACATAAATAGGGAAGAAAGCTCACGAGAATAAACTCATATAAGGAGAAGACAAGCTCTATCCAGATCAGTGATAAAGATATAAAACATCCACAAGAAACCAAATATTGGAAAGAATCATGGACACAATATAATATTTATCAATTCAAAATGAAAACAGAACATGCCAATCTCGAATATGATCACTTCAAAGTCCTCTTTGAAAACCCAGAAATCAAATACATGCTTGTAAAATAATAAAAAATATCAGTCTGATCTCTGATTACATTATCATCCTTCTCTCGGCTGGAACCCTCTCCTCCTCTTACATATTGTTTTCTATTCATTATATAGCATATTACAAGATAATGATCAAAACCAAGAATCGAAGATAATTATAACTGAGATGAGGTGTGACTAAAATATGGGAAAACAGTTCAAGATCCTATTTTTATGATAGCTTCTTTCACTCAACCCTTAGCTGGATCTTCCCTTCGATTCCCATTGAATGACTGATGCTAACACATTAAAAATGATAATCATGCTTTGTCACTTGCCATGTGTTGCCGCCTTTCACACACCTGGGTTACGTGGCAGAAATCTTCAAGCCACTCGGTGTGTCCTTGGGGGCAAGTCTCGAGTCAAGGATATCACCTTGTTCTTGACTCCTCCGTTTAGGCTTAACTTTTAACGAAGCCAAGAGGGGTAGACCCTATTAATTTACTAAGGCTAAATTACTTAGTAAGGTGATGTTGAACTGAATGAGTTACTAAGGAGTTTGAAAATTAACCATAAACAACCATAGATGACAAGATACAAAAATGAGCGCACGAAAGCACAATGCTAAGACACAATATAAATATATAGCAAGAAAATAACCAGTGCCTTAAAAATGGAGTAAAAAAGAAATCAATATACTTGCATGTGCTTGGAGTGAATGTTTTGCAATTGCCTCTTGGTACGTTTTAAGTTAATGTGAAAATATGAGTTGATTAAAATTAGGCGAAGAAGTGGACTCCAGATATACCCCAGAGTACTTGGAGTATGTCCAAAACTAAACCTTCACGGCTACCCGCAAGTAATATGTGGGATGAATGGAGTCTCTGGGGCTATTGTTCATAACGTACCCGTTAGGATGTGACAGAGATCAGCGCCCCGAGGTCACTTTTCATAAGTTCCCGCTTCCTTTGGGTATTTTGCCACCGTAATGGTTTGATCTAGGTGTTGGATTTTCACCTGATGGTTTCTCAATTTGGGAAAGTGAATCCTAATTATACTAGTCACTCAAATGCTTTTGATACAACTTGACTGATCGAATGAACCGCGGCCAAGTTCAGAGCATACACACCGGAGTTTTGTCAATTTTAGTAAATTTTGAGATGGATGCTCTTGTTAAAAAGAAAACCCTCGAGGAACCTCTTTCGGTCCAAGTGGACCTCAATCAGGGAATCGAGGAGGGGTTGATTTTATTATGGTTACTGAAACAAATGATGATAGCAAATGAAATGTAAAAAGATGAGCAAACCACAATTTTTTAATTAGACTACCATGAACCTTTCTTCACCTTTCGTCTCAAAAGGAGGCTCGTGGGGTAAGTATTAAAGTTACTTTGAAAACAATAGAAATGGAATATGGAATTGATTTTATATCAAAGTATACTACCCTATAGATTAATACTACGCTAGATTGAAAAAGATGAACGAAAAGCAAAAAATGACACGGACGCAAATCCCCCCAAGGAGGGTGGGGAATGGGCTCAAAAGAGCCTATTCAAAAATTATTTTTATTGGTAGTGGTTAGAATATCAAAAAAAAAATATAATGCCTCTTGATTCTTATATAGAATGAAATCAAGAGCTTACAAAGTACGAAAATTAAAGATTTCAGTCAAAAAGGGAGACCCCTGGGGGGATTCAGAGGCCCAAAAGTCACTTTCGAGCAGAAGCAGCAGCTCAGTTTAAATAAAAAAACTTGCCAAAAAACTTGTGAGATCCGATTAGTACATACACAGAGATTCAAAATAACATGCATATAAGCTTATATAACATGCTGAATCTAGATCTCTAAACATGCATCAAAGGAAAGAGATGGCCAATAAACTTATTGAAAAGCACCTTTCCTATCAAGATTATAATAAGCTTATTATCAATCTTAGTAATGAATCCACAAGCAATTAGCAAATTATGAACACAGATACAGGTTACCTCAGTGAAAAAATGGCAATGATCATCCACACATACAATGGCACAACACCGTCTTGCCTCCAAAGCTTCTCTTTATTTCAAATGAATAATAACCACAGTACAATAGCAGCAGCACCTCAATCCTAGTTCTAACTAGCTTGGAAGAGGTTGTTGTGCTTGTATATATACAAAAACTAGGAAATCCAGCCCAAGGGGGGCGCAAATCCCAAGGAGACGGATCAAATCAGTTGATGGAGAGTCAATCAATGCAGATCTGAAGCTGAACTGAGCCTACTTGTCAACCGGGGGCCTTATTGAGCTGACACATCAACCCATAAACCAACACATCAGTCCATAGAGCATCCAGGAGAGTCCACACGTGTGGAGGAGAGAGAGAGGGCGCAATTCCCCATAAAGACTGTTGAAGATCAACTCTGGATTTGATTTGATCACCTCCTTCAGTCAAGGATTTGTCAGATCCAGTCAATCTGCTTCAGATCTGACTGATTTCAATCAAATCGTCTAAGAATCCACTGATCTATGATTTTGGATTTACTCCATTATTCATCAATTTATTAATTAAAATAATCAATAATTGATTTTTGGGGCTTTCTGACCTGAGTGATGGAAAATCACTCAAAACTAGGAAACAGTGGGTCCATGGGTTTACATGGTGCTCTTAGCTTGAAAATGAGCACCTACATGACTGAAACTGATTATTTGGCCCACTTTTATTACAAAATCAATTTTTCCAATTAAACTATTAAAAAATACCCTAAGTTTTGGAAAAATTAAATTTTAATAAAAAACACTGAAAAAACTAAAAAATTGAAAAAATTGAAAAAACCTAGGGGGACTTAGACATGTTCATATGACTCGACCATGATGTCTAGCATGTTTATACATTGACACATAGACTCTAATAACCTCAATAGGCCTAAATTTCAAGCCGACCACCCCAACTTTGGAGGTATCGAGTGAAAAACTCAAAAATTATCAGTCGTTTATTCAACAACCAATAATGACCAAGGGAAAAAACACCCTAGGCTGATCGGATTGACAAATAAAGTCTAAGAGACCGAGTCTTTTACAGACACTATCATGCTAGAACATTTATTACAATTCCCCCATGCGGTATGAACATGTGATATAGTACAACAAGCACTTCCCAGAAGTACTTCCAAAGGTCTTCTGAAGTCCGAACAAGTTATCCTTGTCTGGTTCCCAAGGCTCACTTGATAAAAAACCACTAAGTACAACTTAGGTGGTAACACCATGTAACTTCTTAAAATCTGGAATTGATCCTTTGATGACCGCATTTAAATATGGGTTATAGCCCTTGAAATCTCAATTTCCTATTGATCTTTCTCTTCTAAATATGCCAGTTCATTGAACCTGCTGCCTTTAAATTTAGAATGCTCTGCCACCTATAACTTGCTACATTCATGCCTTGAAATGCTAAGAGTAATCCTTTCCCTATCAATGATCCCTACCTCTGGATACTTTGCAAAAATATGGATCGGCTCGATCTTAAAAATCTCTAAGAATAGTTTTTCTTTTACCTTGAAATCTGGAAATCTAGAAATGATCTTATTGTTATCATGGAAATCTGGAATAATGAAGCTATTTTGACTGCCAGATGTTAAATGAGAATGTAATCTTCATTTGCCATAATATTTGGAATGAATTTATTTAACACTCCTATATGAGAAAAATAATCTTGAGGCTGATCCTTTTGATCCTTTTGACTCTGGATACTTTGATTTTATTATGCTAACAGGTTTCCTCTGCTTCCAGGTTAAAGCAGTTGGAATCCGTTCACATAGCATAAACTTATGTTGTTGTCAACGAGTGTGAGTGCCATGATATCAAAACCTCAATTGCATAAACTTTTAATTAATATATTTTGATGGTGACTTGGAAACCAATCTTGACTCCTGCGGTAAAATCCATAGACACTTGGAAATTTTGTGATTGATAACTTGCATTTTCTAGCTTTGGCTTAGGAAAGAATTCCACTTTTGAAACCTGGGCGCACTTGTTACTTATGATACTGGAATTTGATTTAAAAGTACCCAAACTATTTGACTTCACGTTCCAGGTATAAAGGCTTTGACATAAAGTTATAAAAATTCCAAGAATAAAGGCTTTGACATAAAGTTATAAAAATTCCAAGAATAAAGGTTTTACATTCTAGGTATAAAGGCTTTCACATAAAGTTATAAAAGTTCCAAGCATAAAAGATTTACTTAAAGGTTTAATATTTATTTTAAAAAGTATATAAATAATATAATTTAAACTCTTTAATATATAGTTTTAAACTCCAAGATCTTGGAATTATAAGAATTATTATTATTTTGTAATAATAATTTTAATTATGAATTTATGAAGAAAATGACATTTCTGAAAAGGATGGTGATTTTTACACACAAAGGTTAAGCTATGACCAATGGAACTCTAGATGTCAACAGGTAAGAATAAACCGCAAGATTTAAAGGTTTGAGATATAAAGAGAAGACTAGGCTTACTGGGACATTCATGACATGGGAAAAAATACTAGTAGACTTTACATCCGCGCTGTTGGAATCCAAAAAATTTAGCGGGGCAGATTATGTTACCAACATCGGCTCTGGCTGGGGATGGATTCCTCCCGGTGAGGCTCCAAGAACAAGTAGACCCTGTGCCTTCTCTTGAAACCATCTCTGAAACCTGCACCCTGTCCTGCCTGCCATTCACTGCTTTTCAAGTGAGAATAAGAAACACCTGTGCCTTGTATCCATAGGGCTGGAGTCTTTATGCTGCTGCAAACCCACAAAATGAAAATTACTCCAAACTCACACTCTGCAAATTGAAAATTTAAATCTGTTCTGTTATATACCAATGCTCCATGGAACTGAAGTCTTATTCAACTATCTGAACTACTACAGATGATAACAAGCTGAAAACAAATCTGCTGAAAAAACCGTTCACCATTGTAACTCTAATACTTAAAGTTGAAAGGGAAATGAGCTTATTTATGTACACTATCTACACTAACCAAATATACAACTTGGTCAAGTAAAATCATGTTTCCAATGAAATCAGGTTAAGAACTGACTTAGCAATTGAACTATTGAAATATGCTTCAGTAAAATAAAAATTGAAGAATTTACAGGCATCTCATCATGAGTCTGAAACCCATCTTTAGAGCTGAAGAAAAATAAATGACTTGAGTTGAAAAACTCCTCCATATAGTGTGCAATTTCTGCCATACCACTGTTTCAGTTTTGGATTATCAAATTTGTCTTTATTCTCGGTCTTGATATCAAAAGACAGCTAAAAAGGGATTTGAAAAGACAAACCCTGTATCTTGACCTCCAAAGCTTCAATCTCTTTCTCAATATATGCAGCAAATTCTTTTAAAAATATAACTTTTAAAATCTGAGTTACATGAACTTGACTTTAAATAAGAAGATAAAAGGGAAGAAAAATTTTCATCTATTTCCTCATCAGTGCTCATATCATTCCATTCCCTGAAATTTTTAATGGAAAGAGAATCTGCCCTAAAATCTGTCTTCTCCATCCATGTATTCAAAAAGATAATCCAAAAATTTGTTATTGATCTAATTGACCCAACAGATAAATCTTCAACCCAACTTTTACACTTTCCTTGTAATGAATCATAGAATAGTCTAATGAAGACATTTTCATGTTTAACTCTAAATAACTCCGTAAATTCACAGAAATTAGATATATGTTTCATAGTTAAGCTCAGATCTTCTCCATTGAATTTATGACCATTTCTCAACAAATATTGATCTGTAGGAAGAAGATTCAGAAAACCAGGAAGTTCTGCAAAATCTAGACATGCATACCTTGAAACAATAGAAGCCGCATCAGAAGTCCTCATTAGTCCAATGAAATCATCAATGAAGCTTTGAAATCTAGATCTGCAGTAGTTGGAGTCGCCAGGTGAATAATTTGTAGCCACTATGTCACCAACCCTCATTCACCATCAAAGACTGGATATATTCGTTGTCATTCTTCCTGGGGAATATATCTTCGCTCCTTCGTCCCCCGCAATGACGCCAGAAGATGTTATCACTAAACGATGTTCCTTGACTGCTAAAAGAACATGGATAGTGAATCTTTAAATTGATTGAAAGGATGACCAGATTTGTAAGTTGAAAAGCGGATAAATATAACAAGGATCAGGCTAATATATGAGAATATTGATCAGTGAATGTATAGACATAAACAAGACAGAAAAATCACGAGAATGAACTCATATAAGGAGAAGACAAGCTCTGTCCAGATCAGTGATAAACATATAAACCATCCACAAGAAACAAAATATTAGAAAGAATCATGACACAATATAATATTTATCAGTTCAAAATGAAAACAAAACATGCCAATATCGAATATGATCACTTCAAAGTCCTCTTTGAAAACCTAGAAATCAAATACATGCTTGTAAAATAATAAAAAATATCAGTCTGATCTCTGATTACATTCTCAGCCTTCTCAGCTGGAACCCTCTCCTCCTCTTACATATTGTTTTCTATTCATTATATAACAGATTACAAGATAATAATCAAAACCAGGAATTAGAGATAATTATAACTAAGATGAGGTGTGACTAAAATATGGGAAAACACTTCAAGATCCTATTTTTATGATAGCTTCTTTGACTCAACCCTTTGTTGTATCTTCCCTTTGATTCCCATTGACTGATTGATGCTAACACATTGAAAATGATAATCATGCTTTGTCACCTACTTGGTAACTTCTTAAAATATGGAACTGATCCTTTGATGACTGCATTTAAATATGGGTTATAGCCCTTGAAATCTCAATTTTCTTATTGATCTTTCTCTTCGAAATATGCCAGTTCATTGAACCTGCTGCCTTTAAATTCATAATGCTCTTCCACCTATAACTTGATACATTCATGCCTTGAAATGCTAAGAGTAATCATTTCCCTATCAATGATCCTTGCCTCTAGATACTTTGCAAAAATATGGATCTGCTCGATCTTCAAAATCTATAAGAACAGTTTTTCTTTTACCTTGAAATATGGAAACGATCTAATTGTTATCATGGAAATATGGAATAATGAAGCTATTTTGACTGCCAAATGCTAAATGAGAATGTGACCTTCATTTACCATAATATTTGGAATGAATTTCTTTAACACTTCTATATGAGAAAAATACTCTTCCAGCTGATCCCTTTGACTCTGGATACTCTGATTTTATTATGCAAACAGCTTTTCTCTTATTCCAGGTTAAAGCAGTTGGCATCCGTTCACATAGCATAAACTTATGTTGTTGTCAACGAGTGTGAGTGCTATGATATCAAAACCTCAATTGCATAAACCTTTAATTAATATCTTTTGATGATGACTTGGAAACCAATATTGACTCCTGCGTAAAATCCATAGACACTTGGACATTTTGTGATTGATAACTTACATTTTCTGGCTTTGGCTTAGGAAAGCATTCCACTTTTGAGACCTGGGCGCACTTGGTACTTATGCTACTGGAATTTGATTTAACAAGAGGAGCTGCTAAAGGCAGCTAGTCCCTGCCTTTAGAAGTTGAAAATCTATTGAATCGTTATATATTTTTAGAAATCGAAAATGCATAGAAAGAAGATTAGTCATTTGTAATCGGGTTTTGTTGACTAAGGAAATGATACTCTACTATGTCAAATATATCATATGTCAAATAGCAGGGCAAGGATTTGGCACATATCATGTGCTATGCAGTTGTTAAGTGTGCACGACAAAGACTGAACCCACTCACATAAATACATGTTTGATTCCTGGCTTTCATTAAGAAAATACAAACACGTGGAGTCCATGCACATTCATGAGGCATATAGCTTAAGTGCCACATTCAGCTCTGTTCGAATAAACACGACCAACAAAATAATTACAAAGACCCACTTGTCATATGAAGAGCCTGGACAGAGTACAAAACGCTTCTATTCAACGGGGTTTTAAGTGCCTCTAACCCTCATTTATATGCAGCCTCGTGTCTGTGCATTATTGTAAAGCAAACGCTTTGGCATTTCGTTGGGCATTCAAATTTAAACAAGATATGTTTTCTCTTGAATAGAATACAATCATTGAAACATACAACTACCATACTTTTATTTGAATAATTCATACATACGAGAGTTTGCTGAGCAAATAGACAGCTCTAGTGTGTCAAACAGGTCGAACGAACACAAGCTTTTAGTAGTTCGATGCAAAGTTTTCTAGCAGCAGAACCTGAGATTACAAGACACGTATCATGTGCTATGCAGTTGTTAAGTGTGCACGACAAAGACTGAACCCACTCACATAAATACATGTTTGCTTCCTCGCTTTCATTAGGAAAATACAAACATGTGGAGTCCATGCACATTCATGAGGCATATAGTTTAGGTGCCACATTCAACTCTGTTCGAATAAACACGACCAGAATACAACACTTCGAGCTTTTTAGTTGTGATTCATCTGCCTTTTGTTGTATGTACTAGTTATATTAATCTCGACTTGATTAAACTAGGAACTGTAATTAGGAAGCTCAGGTTTGCTTCTACCCATTCCTCTTCTGTTTCCAAAGTTCATGGTTAGATTTTTTGAAATGACACTCTACGAAACAAAGTTCATGCAAATTTATCTGCGTAGTTTGTTTTAAGAGTTCCTTTTGGGAGAGACTCGCCTTCGGTGTCTTTGTTTGTCCTCTATTTCGTTCTCTTGCAGATTTGCGTGCTCAAATATATCGAGGTGCCTCTTTTGGTCCGATCAGGTATGTGGGATCTTGCTTGTCTCTGGAAAACAATTTGGAATTTTTTTTTTAGTTGGGGTCGGGCTTAGCATGGATTTGATATTGAAATTTATTAAAAAGACCAGTTTTGAAATCTGGATCCATGTTTGATTGTGCATTAGGGGCCAATATCTGATCTTTTTGTGGCATATTAAAAGATAGCATAGTGTATTTGCTTTCTTTCTATTTGGTCCTTCTGGTATCCATGGTCTGTGAAGTTTCTGAATCCAAGGTTTGATTTTGATTTTGCATAAATCATATGATTTTTGTTTCATCATAAACACATGCCTATGTACAAACCGCCAGACAAACCCCCAGAATAATAATTTTGCATAAATCATATGATTTTTGTTTCATAATAATGGAGGAGATCTCAGACGCATTGTAGAGACGCGTCGCAGACTTCCTAATGAGAGACAAACCGCCAGAATAATAAAATCTCTCGTGGAATCTCTCTGGTTCTGCCATTCGAAAACGGTTATTCACCGAGACGTGAAGCTTTCAAGCATATTTGTCTGTTACGGTGCGAATTATAGTTCATGGACGACCAAACTAGGAAATTTTGATAGAGCGATTCGGATCGAGCCAAGTAGGACGTTAAAAGAACAGAAATTATAGCGATCGAATTCATGTCTGTGACATTTTTTTCATTACAACGAATATGAAGTTTAAATTTATTCATCTTGATCGTTTTAATTCACAGGGAAGCGTTTTGCTTATGATAATGTGGGCACCGTGGGATATTCTGCACCGGAAATGCGAAGCGGAAGAGGATACTTGGCTAAGGTTGATTTATGGAGTGCTGGAGTCGTATTGTATCTTCTTCTGTGTGGCAAGATGCCTTTTCATGAGCAGGAGACCGAGAATGAGGACACCACGTATGAACAAATATTAGAGCAGAATACAAAGCCAGATGTTGCTCACGATCGATGGAGCTCTGTATCCGATTCCGCAAAGGATCTTGTTCTTGGAATGTTACAGAAGCGAATCCGGAACAGGCTATCCTGCGATCAAATCCTAAGTACGGTACACCTTGTGAATCTTTTGTATTTGCCTGCAAGTTATAATATTATTATTATCGTTGAAACATGTAATCCAAATAATTATACAATGACAAACCAAGAGACTTTGTATGCAGATCGTCCTTGGATTCTGGGCAATACAGGAGACGTTTCAGCTACATCTAGGGTGGCGACTTGTGCTAATAAAGGGAAAGGGAAGACGTCTTTGTCCAAGATTGATACAACGGCTGCAAGCTGTTCAGGGAGAATTAAAGAGGAGTTGGGTTGTAGTTCCAGCAGTGTTAGAGAGGCCGCCTCAGCTTCAGAGATTGTTGCCGATATAGAGGCCGCTTCTGAGATCTTAACTACTAAATATGGGGTTGAAACAGTGCACAGGCAATGGAAACAGTGGTTCTTACAGTCCCAGTCCCAGATGTTCTATCAAATATTCATCTCCTTCCACACTGACGGCCAGAGTTAGTAGAAGAAATAGCGGCAAACAGTATGAGGCCAAGAGAATAACGCCTCATCTCCCAAGACTTCTTCAGTAGGGGATCTTTTCTTTTTTCAGAAAAGATGAAACGAATGTGAGTGACCAGAGATATCTTCTAATAAAATTGCAAAATTGTACAAATCAATATTCTGTAAGGATCCATCTTGCATGATAAATCCTTCATATTTCTGCAACATAATATTCACATAAATGTTTATACCATTACTTTGCAGTGCCCTTGGAGGAGTTTTCTTTGTGGCGGGGGTCTTTATACAATTCTTTGAAGAAAGAGCAAGGACCTGCACGAAAATATGGGTGAGAATAAGTTGCCTTCTGATATAAGCTCCAGCTCCATTAATGAATGGAA
>LPNX010090434.1:62839-75381 GCA_001517045.1 Pseudotsuga menziesii | reverse complement strand
CCGTACAATATCTCCTACATTTTGTAAATGAAACATTGGATTATATTTCTCTGAAATTTGGTTCTTGCCTCGTTATGAGGCCAAATAAGAAGTTGAAGTTGATTGGGGTAGAAAGCGGTCAAGGTTACCCATTGGTAGAGAAAGCGGCCTCAATTAAGTGATCAATGATATTGATAGGTGGAAAAAACGGCGTTGAATTCGTTTGCATCCAAACTTAGGAAAAATACTTCATATTTTTTTTGTTTTGTGTGCAGGTTAATTGAAATCGGCGGCAAGCCGATTCATATAGTCCCTGCTAGCCGAGGGCAGGGACTAAAAATACCCAAACTATTTGACTTCACGTTCCAGGTATAAAGGCTTTGACATAAAGTTATAAAAATTCCAAGTATAAGGCTTTACATTCCAGGTATAAAGGCTTTCACATAAAGTTATAAAAGTTCCAAGCATAAAAGATTTACATAAAGGTTTAATATTTATTTTAAAAAGTATATAAATAATATAATTTAAACTTTTTAATATATAGTTTGAAACTCCAAGATCTTGGAACTATAAGTATTATTATTATTTCATAATAATAATTTTTATTATGACTTTATGAAGAAAATGGCATTTCTGAAAAGGATGGTGATTTTTACACACAAAGGTTAAGCTATGACCAATGGAACTCTAGATGTCAGCAGGTAAGAATAAACTGCAAGATTTAAAGGTTTGAGATAAAAAGAGCAGAGTAGGTTTACTGGGACATTCATGACCTGGGCAAAAATACTAGTATACTTTACATCCGCGCTGTCGAAATCCAAAAATTTTGGCGGGGAAAATTATGTTACCAAAACCATCTTTTGCAAGTCTAGAATTACGTTCGCTATTATCCAAACTCCTTTTGGGATGGAAGGTGTTACCAATGGATAATTTTCCTTTTTTCCAAGTCTTGCCTTGGGCACATTGACTGGTCTGGGCGAGATATATTTTGAAAGCATGGATGTAGATCCAACTGGGTCGTCCTCTAGTAGATGCGTTGTTTCCTTATTACGGGGACCAAATCGTTTCTTCCTTGATGGGACGTGTGGGTCTAGTCGTAAAATAACTAGTGTAATCACTGGTGACTGTGCAGGTTCTTCTGCAACTGTGGATGATGGTGGAACAAATGTTGTTGCCCCGAACGCTTAAGGACCCCCTTAGGAATGCGAGGTGCAACTTCAAGTTTATCCACAGGGTTTTCAATACGCAAAGGACTCCCGGGTGGAGTAGGTTCCTTTCCAAGGTCAGGTTGTGATGAACCATAGTCCTTCGCATGAGTCACAACCTTAGTAGCACGCACCATATTGATGCAACCATGACCACTACTATCTTCTGGCGGATCTTGATCTCCACCAGACTGATCATGGGTCCTCAAGTTCATGTTTTGATTATGGGGTAAAGGGTTGGTCAGCACAGCTGGTCCCTATGCTATGAACCTCGAGGATTCTTCTATACGAGGGCACAAGTGAGTGAGGTGGTCATCCTTACACAATTTGCAAGGAAACTTAACCTTACGTTTAGACTGCTTGTCCCCCCCAACATTACGGGCGTTCTTGTCATTACAATTGGCATTTTCATTCCTATTCCCACCCTTACGATTGTTTTTACCCTTCTTCTTATTCCTTCCGGGTTGTTGGTTACCCTTCTGGTCCGACGATTGTACTAAAAGCACACTCGCCGTTTGGGTGGGTTGAGATGAAACCGTGGCTTGTCCCGAAGCAGATTGGTTGATAGACAATTGACTCACCTGTTTCACAACTGAATCCGTAGGTTTGGTACTCATACAACCAACAATGCCATCGGCATGTGGTCCAGGTTTGACCTTAGGGTCGAAACTCGAACGTGGAGCGTTAGGAATAATCTCATTTAACAAACCGGATTGAGCATAAATCAAATCCAATTCCTGTGCCCTAAAAATGGCTTGTTCCTCATTCTGAAATCCAGACGTAGAAACATCCTTCGCTATATAAGGCAGTAAAGATTTAAGGAACCATTCAAGGATAAACTACGGTGGTATGAATGCTTTAATCAATCTCTTTCGTCTACGCCACTCTTGGATATGGTCCGAGATATGCGTGGCTTTGTCTTGCCAAAATGTCGACAAGAGTTCTGTACCAACATCGTAATGCACTGGTAGCTGGAAGTGATTGAGAAAATTCATAGCTAGGTCATCGAACAAAACAAATGCCCCCCTAGGTAACTCTATGTACCATTTCGCTGCAGGCCTGGTGAGGGTGCGTTGAAATAGCCTTAAACGGATCGAATCTTCGTGTAAGGAATTAGAAGAGCACCAAAGGTAAAATGTGGTAACATGTTCACTAGGATCTTCTACTGGTTTGCCCTCAAATTTGGGAATGTCCGAGGGAAGCTTGGTAGGGATAGTCGGCCAAGCCGGGTCATGAGATACCGGATCGTTCGTTAGTCTCGACAAGCCAGGAAAATTTAATGTTGTAAGGAAAGGGAGCCTAGGTTGAGCAGGTCGATGCCACACTCCCTGATAATTTTGGTTCACAACTTCACATAATGCTAATTACCGTAACCACCATGGCCATTGCCATAGTGCCCTCCTCCCGTTTGACCCGTGTAGGGTGACATGGAAGTACCATAATGTGGTGTACCTTAACTATTTGGATCTACAAATCCATAATTCAGGGAGTAAGCGGGTTGTTGATACCCATACCCATAAGGTGAATAACTCTGTGCATATTGCGGTCCATAATATTGTCCATGAGAAGTTCCATAAGATGTCCCATGGGAGACTCTGTAAGTAGGAATATGAGGAATTCCCTACGATAGACCATAGGACGTTCCAGAAGTAGGAATATGAGGAATTCCCTACGATAGACCATAGGACGTTCCAGAAGTCGGAATATGACCTCCCGAGACAACAGGAGGTACTTCACTCTGAGACACAACTACGCGAGTAGCAGCAGTACGGACATGACTAGTAGCAACATTTCGGCCCGAAGGACCACATGAATGAGGGGGAGGAATAGCATTCAAAGAACTAGGAATAGAGGACGTAGGGACATGCAAAACACTGTAAGTGGTATTCCCTACAGTCACTCATCTTGGTTCCGGTATCCGAATAGGACTACTAACACCAAGTCTAGGACGAACGTGTGATGTAGCCTCCATCGCCGGGATGGAGGGTGCAATGTGACTCATGCTCCCAAATCTCTTCGCATGGAAAGGAATGGGAATGCCCCCAGGCATAGTGTTAGGTTCAAATTCTGACCCGGCATGGTGTGTCAGATCATGTGCAGGGATACCAGACATGCCATAACTAACATAACTAGTGCTCGTAGGTTCATGATGAGTCTCGTCGCCCGGAAGCCAATACCGATGACCTGTGAATGAGGGATCATACCCAGAGTGTGTAGGTATATCATGTGAAGGATCGTACCTAGAGTGTGTAGGTATATCAAGTGAAGGATCATATACATGTGTAGGATCTTCTTCCCCAACCTCATGAGGTGGAGAAGACAACTCAGGAATTTCATCTTCATGATCTCCCATCATGTGTGAATCAATGTGAGAAGTAGTCTGCCTGGACTATCTATTTCTCTCTCCCAAAAGAGGAGGAGATGTAGAAGGCGGAAGTCCTGCTAAACGACGAGAACGACAAAGTGCCGCACCTAAATCCACAATGACTCAAAAAATGAAAAATACTCTTCTAATTACACAAATCCTAAGCAAGCTAGCATGCACAGAGCATACACCAATATAATCTAAAGCCAATCACAAGCAAACAAGGGTATGATATGTGAGCTCCCAAACGAAGCAGGTATGTCTCACCTAGGAGAGGCTTGAGACTCCCTTACACAACAAGCGGAGGTTCGTAACCAATTATTGTGGCCCTCAGCTTCAACGCATATAGCGATTGTGTTGTCCAACCCCAACTTGGCCGAGACACCTGCAAAATAACCCCTGCGAAGTACCCCCTCGATAACCTAGGTAAGGCAACTAAGGTCACCTCAATATAATCAATGCTCAAGCGGACAGTCGCAGTAGGAATTGACCGTATGGGCAGGGTAGCAAAGCCCAAAACTCTCGAAAGAGCCCCCAGATACGAATACAATCCTAGAAATATCTCTGGTGCTACTCAGTTATGACTAGGGGTCATCCCAATCAATAACCACTCACACTGCCTCGTGCTTAACTCCCTTGTAAGAGGAGGATCCTGAGAAACACTAATTATACCAAGGAATTTCACACTCTCACTTGGACAGACACATATATGTTGTTGTTTAGTGGTCTTGGAGAATTTACTCTTAATGAACTGTTCCAAGACCATAAAACCTAATCTTGTTGGTGTACCCTATAAAAGAAAATAGTGTAATCCATTTTAATTAAGCGTTGATTTTATTTGGCTTATTACTCAAAAAGGGTAGATGATCGTGCAACCAATGCTGTTATGACGCAAACATGAAGTAAAATGCACACCTAACAATTAATGTAAATGCATTGTGTCAAATGAAAAATAGGGCATGCTACTATGTGAAATGCAAAATTTCTTCAAATGACAAATGCAACCATTCCTATATGAAATCCTGACTAATACTTCTCTAAACAAACCTAGTGCAAGTACCATGCAAAATGCAAAGTGCAATGATGCATCATGATGTAAAAGAAGCAAATAATTTTGGATTTTTTGAATAAAAATGAGATAATAAAGCAAAAGAATGACTCTACTAGCTCCTATTGGAGCAAGGCCCCGCAGCTATAGGAAATGCTGCTATATCGGAACAAGAAAGTCAAAGGAAATAGTACCTGAAGCGGCCAAGAAGAGAGCTCAACCACTGCATTTAAGGCAGTGGTGACGACAGGAGAGCTCAGCTACCCTCATGAATGGAGAATGAGCAACGGGCCGAGGTATTAAAGACAAAGGACAGAAGGTGAGCGACCGAGGAAGCAGCGCCCATACCCACGATCAGCGTCAGACATCATGGAAGACTGCAGAAAGCTGCAGTGTGACCAATAAGCGGCAGTTCAAAGTACAGATAGGCCGACTGTCACAGTTAGGGTTTTGGGTTACTGTTGGGATAGGCCCACAGTGTTGTATCATGGTGAGACCTTCGGGCCAGATGCAGTAGAAGTGCCACCAGCGACACAAAAGAGGAAAATGATCAAAGCCTCAAAGCCAACTACAGAGATCACACTAAAAGAGGATGACTATGATATCATCGCATCAAGATTGAAGGAGGAGATGCGGGATTCATTTCAGGCGATGCAGACATCGCAGGACAAGTTGCAGAGCACGATAGATAAGCAGCTTCTGGAATTGAAAGCACTAACTGAGAATACTGCTATGATGCAGACTCATCCAGTCAAGGCGACAGCAGGAGAAAGCTCAACACCATCGATTTCCCACGAGGAAGTCGTTGCAAAGGATCGCACCAATACAGTTTTGATACCACCAGGGAGCATCTGATTCCCTGCTTCGATGATTGATGTATAGATACAGGTTAGGCAACCTGTCGAGGTTAATCTGGCACAATTCCTCGTTGATCAACTACAGATGATCCAACAGCAGATAGCCGCAGAGCTCAGGGATAGAGAGCTTGCGACTTATAAACAGAACACACAGCTGAGACAACAGAATGCAGAGCTCACAACAGGATTTCAGACAAAGGCGAAGGAGTTAAGAGTATATGAAGAAAGATAACAGGATATAAGTCAGGTCCTGCAAAACATCGCATTGGAGTTACCCGAGTGTAACATAGAGTTTGCCTTTCCTCTACTGCAGAAAGTAAGAAAAATTGCAGATAGAGCAAAGGATCTTGAAGAGACAATGGCCAAAAATGGAGGAAGACCACAAGGCGCAGATTGCTGAGCTTGAGGCTCGAGCACCAGGAACTCCTGAGGCAGACAAGGAAGCAAGGGCATAGGCCTTTAGACTCACTTCAACACAGATGAAGTGTCGCATAGATGATGCAGAGTCATTGCTAGCTGATGCGACGAAGACATGGTCGGAGCTAGAAGAGTTCCTAGATAGACTGGATTTGCAGCAGAGCATCCAGAACATGGAGAATGCAATAGCAGCAATAAAGGAAGAAGTTAAGAGCTTAGGAGCTCTTGCAAAGATGAAGAAGATGATAGAGATGAACCGTTTGCAACAGGAAGCGCAGCGGTTGCAAGAAAAAGACATACAATTTAATAATATGCTTCAACCGTATCAGGAACAAATCGCGGAGCTGGTCGATGCGGTTGAGCAGAAGGTTAAGGAATTCACTACAAGCAAAAGTGAAATTGATAGCACAAAAGACCCCATGATTACTCAAGTTATGCTTGAAGCGGCACAAGACTATGTCGAAGCTATGGACAAAGATGTCGTAGGACTCAGGGAGAGATTCGCAAGGAGAAGCTACAGAAAGAGAAATCAGATGTTAGTGGCTCGGGGACGAGCCAAAAGTAAGTGTTAGGGGACTGTTGGAGTAGGGCCCCGCAACTATAGGAAAAGCTGCCATATCGGAACAAGAAAGTCAAAGGAAATAGTACCTGAAGCGGTCAAGAAGAGAGCTCAACCACTGCATTTAAGGCAGCGACGACGACAGGAGAGCTCAGCTACCCTCATGAATGGAGAAGGAGCAGCGGGCGGAGGTATTAAAGACAATGGATAGAAGGGGAGCAACCAAGGAAGTGGTGCCCATACCCACGATCAGCGTCGGACATCGTGGAAGACTGCAGAAAGCTGCAGTGTGACCAATAAGCGGCAGTTCAAAGTACAGATAGGCCGACTGTCACAGTTAGGGTTTTGGGTTACTATTGGGATAGGCCCACAGTGTTGTATCATGGTGAGACCTTCAGGTCACCTATTTAAGCATGTATTTTGTATTATGAAGGGTTATATAGTTATCTAGATAGAGAGACAGACAGACAGCTAGCCAGACAGTTAGTCGGTTAGATAGTTGGTTGATAAGGTTGTAAATGTGTCATCAGTATAGAAAGACATTGAGGAAGAGTCGAGCTCTGGTTCTAAGTTCAGTCTGTAGTTATCTTACTGTAACCAGCAGCCGACTCCTTGAGCATGAATGTAACAATCCGCAGGGATTGAGAGAGAGAGAGAGAAAGAGTATATTGTAAGAAGAAAGCAATATTAGAGAAGAGATCTAAGAGAGAAGGGCTCCTGGCTGTGTGTGTGGAGTTTTCCAAAAGATCTCAAACTGCATAATAGGTTGCAGCGGAACTGTGTTACTCTCTCAAGATATAATATAAACACAGTTCCTGTGGACGTAGCTTCCTCCCTGGAAGTGAACCACGTAAAATCCGTGTGTTGTGCGACTGTTTCATGTGATTGTGCTATGCTTATTTGCTATCTGTTATTTGTTACATGAACGTTGCTTATCAGTTAATGAATGTATGTATGCTATACTTCAGTTGCAGTAACATAGAAGGTTAGATGTGAGTTGAATGTGTTAAGTATTCTGTATATGAGTTTATCAGTGCTTGGTTCACGACAGCTAACAGTTACAGTGTTAAGTGACTTCTGTATATTTATTTTAGTGAGTTGAGTGTGATTGATGTTAAGCATGTTAAACTGTAGAAGCCTGAGTGAAGTCGTTTAACACCTTGATGAAGGTTAACTGAGCTATTATACCCAGAGAGGAAGCCTCTGGACCTTGAGGGTTGATGAGCATATTAAGTCTTACTGTAGGAAACATCGCGACGTAGAAAGGCGATATCGCACCGTCGGAGGAGCTGCGGTGTGATATATCGTAGGTTAAGAGCCGAGAGGAAGAGAAAGTTTGTGCATCGTCCTAGAAGCTACGATGCGAGAAGAGCCAGTCCCGTAGCAGAGTCAGCTAGAAAGAGAGAAAAGGCCCGTGCTGAGAGAGACAACTGGTTAAGTAGAGTCAAGAGAACCTAGGATGCTACAGAACCTAGTTGAGGAAACTTGATTCTTCAGCCAACCCATCTAAGATCACTTCGGGTGAGACTTCAGTTCATTCTGCGGTATGTCGCCGAAAGAGCCAGTGAGCTAGGGGTTTTGTTGGTATAATAAATTAAACTCGGGTCTGCACAGTAAACTAACAGCCCCAGACTCTGCAAGCACTATCAAACATCACCCACGCAAAGCACTAAGGTAAAATAGACCTAATGCACTAATCCCAAAACAAAAATCGAAAATGCAATGACAAGAACATTCTTAAAAAAAAAATTACCCTAAAAAGTGTCTCTGGTCAGAAACAGAGGTGTTTACAGACTCTAGAAGCATCAAAGGAGACTCAGCAATCATCAAAACTCACCTAGCAACACTCAATCTTCCTCTAAAAGGCAAAACTCAGGGCATACGCAACTACGTGCTGAAAACCCGTGTATATACGCGGATATCTCAGTCAAAACTGTGTGTATACACGACTGTGAGGCAAAAACTCGCGTACAGGACGAAAAAGAGATAAAAGTAAAGGCAAATAGATAAACTGAGACAAAATTCACACCTATCAGACACTACCAGGCAAACATGCCCCCATACCCGACTCAGAAACAGAGAAATCAAAGCAATTCAAGAACATTGAATACCGATAAAAACCCCCAAAGGACAATTACTAGGAACTCCCCAGCGGAGTCGCCAATTTTGTTACGAAGAGAAATTCCTATGGCTTGGGGTACCACAACAGACAAATTGACTCCAGAAATCAATCATTTCCTATATGCAAGAGAAACTAAATATCTAACACTAAAGGATCTCGATTCGTACCTTATTCCGGACGGTTGATGTAGATCCCCATTGAGCTTTCCAACTCCGGTTTGTATTGATAAATTGCTATCTCAACACTCAGCAAACAAGACAAACATGCTATATATAATTGTGTTAGACCTACTCTAGCATATACAATCAATAACATATAAGCATTTAAAAGCATCCATGGATCAAAAACTCATTTAAATACACATTATTGGACAAGATAAGATATTTATATTGATATAAAACAGAGATTAGAATAGTGACAACCTCTGTCGGCACGTCTGCGAATCGAAGAAACTGAGTCTCCCAGTTGGGCCTCCACCACTTCAATCCTCCATCTCTCAATAGCAAGCTTACAAGAAAAAGGCAAGCTTGGGAAGAACACAAAGTGCTCCAAGGGACAAAGGGATGCAGACTCAAGTATAAGCTCCGGCAATAATGGACTATAGTTTTCTTGCTCTTCAATTCCTCCTCCTTCAATGTATCCAAAGGTTCCTTATATAGCTCTTCAATGGGGTAATGGAAGGTCGAATCCGAGCGATCTCAAGGCATATGGAAGGTCAAGAAACAAGTGATTCAGATTCACATCAAGGAAAAATCCAAAATCATTTGGCCTTTTGCAAACATCTCGATGTACGCGGTTTTAAGGGTCAAACCCGCGTATGTACACGAGAAAGGGATTAAAAGTCACAAATGGCAATTATAGCATTTTTTTAGGGATGATATTGGAAACATCAAAGGTACAAAAATGGTCCATGGGGTCTAACGAGTTTGTAGAGGAACAGGGAAGGCCATAAAAGTGTGATTCACCATGTGTGGTAAAATCAGCTATAACACTCACCAGAAGGATGATAGGGGAAAAATACAATAAACGGATTGTGATTTTGTAAGAATTCGATCTCGAGTTTGTTTCAGCAAAGTTGAAGAAATCATTGATTTTTATGGAGCTCATATCATATTTTCCTAGTTTGGATGAAGTTGAGGTTCATGAAGACTCTTTCATGGATGAGTACATTTTTCTTATTTCAACTATGGATCCATGGTATGGGGATATTATCGTCTATTCGCAAACTCTTACTGGATGAGCGTCGACGATTACATCATTTAGCTAAGAATTACCTCATTGTTGGTGACACTTTGTACTGTCATGGGGTTGATTCCATTTTGCGTTGATGTTTAAATCATGAGGAGGCTGAGGTCGTGCTTAATGATTCCCATGGAGGGTCGTGCGGGGGTCATTTATCTGGTATTGCTACAGCCCAAAATATTTTGAGAGCGGTGCCACCCTTGCCAAGTGTTTGCACGGAATATGCGCTCGCATCCTACCCCGTTACATACGATTATCACCGTTGGTCCCTTCACCTAGTGGGGGGTTGATTTTATGGATTGCAACCCAACTTCAGCTAGGGGGACATCATCATATTATAATGGTTGTTGATTACTTCATGAAATGGGCAGAGGCTATGCCCACTATCAAAGTTGAAAGTGAGACAACTGCGCATTTCATTTTCACCAGATTATCACCTACTTTGGTATCCCGAGGGAGCTTCTCACTGACATGGCAGGAACTTTCAAAACAAGATGATGGTTGAGCTATCTTTGGAGTTGGGATATAAGCAAGAGCACTCCTCTTCTTATTATCCTAAAGCGAATGGATAGGTTGAAGCAGTCAATAAGTCACTTAAGTCCATTCTCCAAAGAATCATCACACAAAGCAAGGCTAATTGGCATATCATGTTGTATCTCGCTTTGTGGGCTTATCGAACTGCAGTTAATACTACCACCGACTTTTATCCATATCATTTAGTGCATGGGGTGGAGTCGATTTTACCGATTGAATGCGAAATCCCTTCTTTGAAGCTAGTCGTAGAACTTTTGCCAAAAACTTTGCGTTAGAGGAACGTCTGGTCCACTTAGAGCAACTTGATGAGAAGTGTCGAGATGCCTTAGTGGCTCTTGAAGTAAACAAGTGTTGTGTTAAGGCTCACTACGAAAAGTCTGTCCATCCCTGAAAGTTTAGTGAAGGTGATTTGGTCCTCTTGTATGATCAAGTTAGTGAACCGTAGGGGCGAGAAAGTTCAACCCTATATGGCATGGGCCTTACATAGTCAAGCGAGTGTTAGAGAAAGGGGCTTACGAGCTAGTATATTATGAGGGGACAGCCTTGGCAAAGCCTAGAAATGGGCTCTATCTTAAAAAGTACTATGCGTAATTCTCAGCCAAGGATGATACTTTGTATATTATTTTACAATTTCATAGTTTAGTTTTGGTCTCCTAGTGGTGATCGAGTTTTTTGACTTGCTTCTGTTTTTTGTGGTAGATGTCAACAAAGTCTTCGGTATATGTAGGATACGCTGACGGTGCCAGCCACCATACCCATAACTCAGCTTCAGCTGCTTGGATGATCTATACTCCTACGAGTCAAGTTTTGTCTTCGGGAGGTGTATTTCTCCAGCATTCATCAAACAATATTGATGAATATAGTGTTGTGATTGAGTTATTATGCGATGCCATCTCTCATGGTATTCGATCTCTTGAGGTACAGCTTGACTTGTAGTTAGTAGTATTACTGTTAAATGGCATGTATCATGTTAGAGATCTGACTTTATTACTGATAGGTATAACTCCTGATTCGTTTCTATTCATGGCTAATGCATACATTTATATATTACATGTGGTGGTTGAGCTTCATCAACCTTTTCACCTTCCTATGTAACTATTCAGCTTCCTACATAACTATTTATTTATTTATTTACAATATGTAATCCCGACGGATTATATTCTAACAATCCCCCTCTTAATCTGAAGGGGTGTTCGTAAGTCCGAGCATGTTTCTAAATCTTTCAAACTTTTCTCGTCCAATTGCTTTGGTGAAGATGTCTGCAACTTGATCATTTGTGAAACAATGTCGAAGATGGACTGTCTTGGCCTCTACATGATGTCGAATCAAATGATACTTTGTGTTGATGTGTTTGGTTCGATCATGGAATCTAGGATTCTTAGCCAGCTTGATTGCAGAAGTATTGTCAACCAATAATGGAGTGGAATTTTCTTGTTTTTCTTGCAAATCTTCAAGTATCTTCCTGAGCCATACTATTTCTTTCGTTGCTTCAGCTGCAGCCACATGTTCTGCTTCTGTTGTTGAATCTGCCAGAACTGACTGTTTGCGTGATCTCCATGAGACAGCTGCTGATCCAAGACTCATAGTGTATCCAGAAGTTGATACTCCTGTCTCCTTATCGCCATCAAAATCTGAGTTTGAGTACCCAATAAGTTTGAAGTCATCCACTTCAGAGTACTTGAGTTCCCTTCAAATATCTTAGAACTCTTTTTGTAGCTGACCAGTGTCCTTCACAAGGTTTATGCATGAACCTTGAAAGTATGCCAACAACATAAGAAATATATGGTCTAGTTGTTGTAAGGTAGATAAGACTTCCCACAAGTTGTCGATACTTGGTCGCATCCTCAAATTCTTTTCCTTCGCTTGATGTGAGCTTCATTTTCAGTACCATTGGAGTAGAGAAAGGGTTGCATTCTGTCATGAAAAATTTGTTTAGTAGTTCTCCAACATATTTTTTCTGAGATAGGAATATGTACTTAGGATGTTGAGTGACTTCAATTCCTAAGTAATAGTGGAGATGTCCCATATCTGTCATTTCAAAGATCTTTTTCAAATATTTCTTTATGGATGCTATATAGCTCTCATTGTTCCCTGTCATCAAAAGATCATCTACGTACACCACAAGATACACAACGGATCTTCCAACTTTCTTTATAAATAGTGTTGCATCATCAAGATCAAAATGTTCAAAATTTAACTTCAAAATATGCTCGA
>LPNX010090434.1:5685-61403 GCA_001517045.1 Pseudotsuga menziesii | reverse complement strand
AGTCATTTCATTAATTCCAAGATTACAATGTGCAACAATACAATGAGCAGAATCAGAAGATTTACTAGCATCTTGATTTTTATTATCATCTTTCTTTTGGTTATGTTGGTCTTTGATGGAGTCCCACGAAGCCCAACACTGATCTGATGTGTGCCCAGTCTTTCCACAACGCTTGCACTGCAAATCTGATCTTTTGTTTCTGCCCCCTCTGCCTCTGAATTTTCTTCTTCCTCTGCCTCTCTCTTTGCCATAGAGAGTGATACCAACTACAGATGCTATAGATTGCATCTTTTACAATTGTTAGTGTAATTTACAATAATGAACTTAATATGAGAAAGAGAATGAGATAATAGAAAAACAATAACCTTGCAGGTCTACAGTCTCTGCCAAGGTGATTTACAATGTTAATATCTCAAGTTCAAGTTTTAAAAATGATACAATGACAGAGAAAATATTACAACCAACAGTCAACAATTATCTCAGCTCTTCGCAGATTTCAAAATCCAAAACTTTATGCAGTCAACATGATGGGCAGTCTCAGCAATCTCCTTTCACGTAGAATGTGGTCACAACTTCAGTCTTCAAGTGGATGTTTGCAGTAATATTTAGATTCAGCCTCCATGCACTTCACAGTCAGTCTTGAGGGAGAGCACCAGCTCGATTACAATATTCAGGTGGATATGAGCAGCTTCAGGAAAATGGAAGTAATTTACAACAAACACCAACAGTATTCTGTTGTATCTATCACTCAAGCTCAAAGCACAACTTCAAATCGAAAGGAGAAAACCTAGAACTCACATACATTCTAACTCAAAGCTTCAATAAAGCAGTCATGGGCATCTTCAATACACATCAACCATATGAAAATACCAGTCACAACTCTTACAAACTCGAACCAAAAGAGGCCACTCGCATGAGAAATTTTGCAGACTATTTCACTCTTCAATGCAAAATATTAGAGAAAAAATTAGGGTTTTTGTATTTCAATGAACAAAAACGTTTTACCTCCATGCCCATAGCTCACAGAAATCGCAGCAGAATGTCTTCAATGGTCTCATATATCACAACGCAATATATGACATATCGGTCACAACATAATATATCAATCTTCCGCAATATATCAGTCTTCAGTCTTCAACGCAATATGCACGCAGTATATCAGTCTTCAGTCTTCAACGAGAGAAGTTTGAGTTTGGACAAATGAGAGGCCGCGGGAAGGGTCGAAACCTCCACGCTATTGAAGAGAACAGTCTTGACGCAGTCGCAGTAGCAGAAATATGGAACTGTCGGTATTCAGAAAACTCGCAGCAGTAGAATCACCATAGCTTCAATCGATTGAGGAACAACAACCATTTGGTTTACATCACGCAACCATAACGCATCTTTTCCAAAAATCGTAGCCACGGTCTCTTTATTCGTATGTATTTAGCAAAGGAGTGGCTCACAACCCTCCCATATTAGACACAGACCTAGTGCAGTTCAAAATCGCAGGTGGAGGATACTAGGCTTCACGCAGAAAAGGGAAAAACCAGCGATCTTCATTTTGCAATCACGTTGGAGAGGGAAAAACCAGCGATCTTCATTCTTTACAGCGGTCGCAACAGCGAAAATATGACCTCAATCTCCAACAAATTCTGAGACTTGACTGAAAAAATGTTGTGCAGCGAACTGGATGTAGTGACTGACTGAAAAAAAACATTGTGCAACGAACTAGATGTAGTGGTTGTATCACTTCTCCATAGACAATTTTAAAGATTCAAAATGACAGCTATCAGATCTCTTCATGAGGATGCAGCTTCAAACACAATGTCTTATACAGAGAACACATAATATGTCGGGAACATATTATTTTAGGGTTTGTAGACACGTAGAGTGGCGTGAGACTCAACTTCTATCAATACGAATTAAAACAAATGAAGAGACTGGTACGTGGAACCATTCTAGGCCTTATAATCTCATACCCATTATTTTATGCAGGTCTGAGTCTGCATATTATGAGGGCGTGCAGGATACAGGACAAAGTTTTCACCAATGCCCTAAGTGCTCCATTGCATCTCTACAAAATCGCAGCACAAAGATGGAGGAGTCTCTATCGCAGCACAAAGAAACTCACCCTGAAGGAATTGTAACACATACAATCAATGTATGCAGGCTTGGCAGGAGAAATGCATGCTACTGGCAGACTGACGGAGCAGGCAGAATGCCAGGACTTAAATGCAGCCAGGAGTTATGGCAGGTGGTGCTCTGATATCACTGATAGGTATAACTCCCGATTCGTTTCTATTCATGGCTAATGCATACATTTATATATTACATGTGGTGGTTGAGCTTCATCAACCTTTTCACCTTCCTATGTAATTGTTCAGCTTCCTACATAACTATTTATTTATTTATTTACAATATATAATCCCGACGGATTATATTCTAACAATTACAAATATTCTTGCAAGTAAGGTTGTTAGAACGACAATTTGAAAACATTACATACATTCACATTCCAAGAAATTACAATCATGTTGTTGATTCATATGCAAATTACGTACTAGATTGGTATTTAATACACAGATAATGAAGGATTCACATCACAGTCACACATGTAAATATAAATAATCGATCATCATAAGTATTTTTCATTCAAAATATAGTCCAAAAAGTGGTGTCATAATACATAATGGCATGATACAAAAGTGGGGCTTCTGAGCCTCCAAAATATACTACACGGTCGATACAAAAAGTACATCTAGGCCTCTAAGCCTATTGATCCAGGTGGACCATCTCAAAGAAGATAGAATTTAAAGTCTTCAAAAAGGAAATACATGCTTACAAAATGAAAGAGCTCATCAACAGCTTTCCAGTGACGCTTGTTTCATGGAAAAAGACCTCCGGATACAGAAATTATTCAGGTTTAAAGTTTTGTAAAAATAGTTAAAGTGGTTAAAAAAAATGGTGAAAACCATCGAATCCCACCCTTGTGACAAGGTCACCATGACCCCATGTAAATCATGTTATAAAACTATATTATAAACCATATGGTATAACCATACCATATCAAAATGTATAACCATACCATGGCATATGTTAAACATATAATATAACCATATCATGTCACAACAATATAACGTGTAGTTATATGATATTCCACCGCTCAAAGGTTTGAACCATATATTATAATGTGGAGCCTTAACTTATATTACAATGTGGAGCCTTAACTTAAACCATATATTATAATATGGAAAGTTCAACGTGGAAACCATATAACAAATGAACTTTATCCATAATGTAACGTGGTGTATAACAAATGAACTTTATCCATAATGTAACGTGGTGTAAAAAGCTATGTATACGGAGAGGTCCGCAGACTCGAACCCGCAGCCTCCTCCACCATTGCCAACAATTCTACCAACACGTCACGCAACATGCCAAACCATTGATTCATGGTAGGGTATGGAGAAGAACCGTTTTATCTTGGCGTGGAGATCACGCTACCAATTAGTGCGTGGCCCCATGGCCCGTGACCCAAAAAAAACCACCATCTTGACTTATAAAAGCCATGAATTTTCCGGTACGAGACGGAGTTCGGAACAGAGGTTGCAGGTGAAGGCAGAGATCCCAAGGTAAAATATTTGCAGGTATAGGCATGCTTACCAAGGTGGTATTACATAAAGGCCGAGGTCATTTTACTCTGCACGCATCTCGAGTCAGTGTCATAGTGCACGCAATTTGAGGCCGTACGAACTGTATGGATTAGAGACAGTTTGGTGGTTGTGCCAAAGTTGGCATCCCGAGGTCCAGTTCAAAACTATATCGAGTTTATACTCAAAAGACTTGGTTTTTCGCAAAGATTCCAAATCTAGCTTCAGTTTTTGCATCTAGACATTTTGACGAAAAAGTGCTCACATAACCTTTCAGCTATATCGGAGGATATCCTTGTTTACACTTCAAAGTATCAGAATTTCATTTTGAAGCTGCTATTGAAGTCTGTTTCTGCGTCTAAGTGACAGAACTCAGAGGTGTTTTGCAGAACACACAATTTGTAAGCGGTTGAAGATTTTATCTATTGGCCTTCCCATTTGGAAGTGGCCCGGAGATGTAGCCAGAGGGTCAGGTGAACTTTGTTATCAGCTTTGTGTTATGTTTTTGGTTTGCATCTCTCTGTTATATGTTTATGTGTTGATGGATGCTATTTAAATATGAATTTTAAAGATTGTTTGTGAGTAATTAACATTTTTAACTTCACATGCAAATAATGGTTACAAAGATCCTGGAATAAATTACAGATCACCTATGGAGTAGGGTGTTGATCATGAAAACACATGAAAGCTCCATCTAGCCATCTGAATAACCGAACCCATGTGCATGATACACCCACCACCTGTCACTGCGTCACCTCAGGCAAGTCATCGACTTGTGCCATGGGCACTCTGTGTGTTAGTCGGACAAAGTTTGTGTGGATGTTTTGGAGCATGTGCTCTGTATCCACACCCACTGTATCATCACCTATCCCCCTTCGATGATGTCGAAGGAAGTTGTATGGTCGTCTAGGTCCAACATCTGCGTATACATTACTAGTATCAATATGTGTCGCCACCCAAAAACATGTTTTTGATTTCCCTATATCAAAAAATACAAAAAAATTAAATAATTCAAAAACAAAATAGAGTCGGAATTGTTACCTATGTCATTGTATGTGGATCCCTGTGGAATAGGCATGTCAGTATCGCCACGGAATTCTATCCCCTCATAGGGGTAGTCATCTATAGCTATGATCTTCCTGCGCCACCAGTGGAAAAATTCGGGTGGGTAGGGCGTAGCCACTCACCCTCCTCCTAGCCTCCGCATCACATTTTCCCGACGTAGCTGAGATGAATCCTGAGAACCATGAAGAGTGATCTCCACTCTTAGTCTTAGCCCTAGTACATGCTCACAGAAGAATGTACTCAAGATGCTTGGAAATCCAAAGTTTCGTGTTCTACCCATCTTGCAGTCTGACAACTACTATTTCATGTTACCCAACAGTGAGGTACTCCAATCATAGATGGTGGGCCTCATGCACTTCACCGCATAGAACATCAATGGCCTAGAATCCTGATGGAGAGATGCCAATCCTGCAATCCTTCCTAATGCTATTAGTATGGCCTTGAGGCCAAGGTTTTGGATAGAGTTCATTGGGACCTAACTCCCAACCTTTTCTGTGTATGGGAGGTAGTAAAGTATAGTATACTCCTCAATTGTGAGGCCACCTCCGACCCCACAAGCTTTTAGATTGACTACCTCCCCTCTGCAGGATAGTCTAGTGATAAAATAGATATCCTCAACCTCAAGGCTGAGGGGCATCCCATCGATCTAGAAGGTTTTTGTGTCCAGATCCCAATAGTCCACCAGCATTTGGAGTAGTATTGGTTTAGCCCTCAAGCTACCAAGATGACAAAATTTATATAAGTCACATTCCCTCAAACATTGTTGGGCCATCAGATCACCTTGTACAGCCCTTTCCACATCTTCATGTTCGCATTCACGCCATTCCAAAACCATCCTGCATAAAAACATGAGAGTTTCATGAATTTTCACCCCAAAAATTGGTATGTGTGGCATTGTATGCGACTATTTCTCAAACAGCTGCATATATACGTGGAAATCGAAGGATTTCTCGTTTATATCAGGCCCTATACGCGAAAATCGAGAGATTTTCTGCGTGGGCCGAAAACGCCAATTTTAGGGTGCCACAAAAATATAATTCAACCACTGAAAATTAAAATAAAACATTAAAATGAGAGAGGATGGGATGAAGAATTACATGATCCAAACGGTTCTTGATTTTGTTTCCTGTAGCTCTTGAAATCAACGTTTCAAGTCCGTGGTTCAAAAGCACTATGTGTGGTAAAAATTCCAAATGGTATGGTAAAAATGATTTTTTTACTATTATATAGAAAACAATTTGAAATTTTTACCCACCACTCTATAATTTGGACCCTTATTGACTATTTTGGATTGTTTGGCGTAATGTTGCAGTGTAGGGACCTAATTCGAGTGTACTTTGACCAAGACTTTGACCCATTCGTATCTATTACAAGTATAATTTCAAACTGGCATATAGGTTAGGACTCCACATCTACTTGCATGATGTATTTCCTTATGACATGTCGCCTTAACTCTAGGTACGAACCCACTTCGTAATGTCATAGAACTGTCATACTGCTAATAGAAGTGGCAATATGTAAGTGGTAGATATTTCCTATTCATGTGTGCCCTAGTTAGATCCCGTTTTGCATATTGGTACCCATGCTGAGATTCCTCCTCTAGGTTTGGGAGACCCTTAGAATCCCGCCATGTCTTTGAGAAAGAGCTTCATATCCCTCTTGAACTTTATGTTGGCCATCTCCTATAGGGACTCCCTTGTATATCAAGTTGTAATTGCATTTCATGTGTTTTGCTTGCCTTATTAAGCTTTATGTCGGCTCCCTGCTTCAGAGTTATAAGCCATGTATCCCGAGCTTGTCTCAATCCTATCCAAATAGAGCCTTTTTTATATCATTTGCAACTTGATCATCCCTTACCGGGAGGAGACCTTCCCCCGAGTGTCCTCATCCTACACATGCTTCCTTGCATTGAGCATAGGTATGTTCCATTGCTTGGAACTAGTTTGCTTTCCCACGACACTCGTCTCCTCCTAGTTGTATACTATAAGCACTTTTCTTCTTTTTTCAGGCTTTTCAAATCTGGAAAAGTACAACAAAAATCAAAAAACATAAAAAACCGGATGGGAAATGATATTACTTTTGGCAGTTGTCAAGTCATGTCGCCTTTGAAGAGAGCATTGTACATCACATCCATTGGTTGGGTTTTTAGTATGAATTTAGGATCTATACTCGTTACTTTGAGTTTTCTCCATCGACTAGTTATGCTTCTAGTCCCTATGGAGCCTATATCGATGCCTCCTGTGTCGCAGAGTTGTCCTAGTTTGCATGTTGAGTCTATGTTGCCCATGTTCAACCACCATTTGCCTTATGCTCTTTTTCAAAGGAAGTCTATCTTGAGTCAACCATTCCTTAGTTATCTTGACTTTACATGTAGAACATTCCCGGTAAAGTTACTGGTTCGTGCACATCTTGTTCATTCGAGTTCTTCCACATTATCCAGCGTTGTTGAGTACCTCATGTTGGTTGATGGGGGATTCCCTAATGCCCTCCTTCCAGTGGATTCCATTCCATCGACTTCAGATCATTTATTTTGGAATAGGAGTCTAGAGTCCATTTGATTTCCTTGAGACTTACGGTCATCAGTGGTAGGTTCTCTCACCATCGACAGTTTTGGGAATACATCAATGTCCCCTGATCGATGGATTCTTTCAAGTGTTCAACCTCAACACATCTATTCACACTTATTAGATTTCACTTTGTACCTTGATTCCCATTATCATTATTGGTGGGATATCTCACGTCTGTTAACGGTATACATCAATGACCATTAATTAGACAATGGACCATCATGTTCGACCTTGACACCTTTATTCACGTGATGGGACATGTACACGTAGCAGTTTGCGTAGAATACCTCTGAGCTTGGTGGCATTCCACATATGCTACCTCCTTGATCGTGCCAATATTCATGAGATGTCAGCTCTCATGACCATATTCAAGTGTATTATCAAATATCTTCATCCACTCTGGAGATCTTGTGCATTGTATATTATATGTGGCGATGACCACACATGACATTTGTATATCATGCCTATTCATGGCCATTGTACTCTTATGTATCCAGGAGTGCTAGATGTATATTTGCAGTAACATGCTGAGATTTATCATTGTATTGTACTGATGAGTGGTTGGTTCTTCCACTTGGTTCTTCATTACTCCACTTTTGGGATGGATATAATGTATTTCGGCCATCATGTTACCCCTTTGACCTCACACATTAAGGGGCATCTATTATAGTTGGTTTTACCACACTTGGTAGATCACTCCTTTATGGCCTTCCATGTCCCTCTGCAGACTCCTTGGACCCCCCTTGCTCAAGTTATACTTTGATCAACTAAGAAAGTCCCCCAAAAAACACTTGTTTATGTGTATATGCGACTTTTAAACCAATACCTATGTGTACACATGGCTTTTGAGCCAATACCCGCGTACATCGAGAAATGTGCATCCAATACTTTATTAATAAAAATATCCATTTCTCATCCAATACTTTAAGTTTTAACTACTTCTACCAATTCTCCCTTAGCTTCAATATTTTGTATTTTAGTTGTTTATGAGCTTTCTTCTTCCTCTGTTTCCATGGCATCTGAATAGGTTCTTTTACCGTTTACCTCTGAATTGCTTGCAATGGGAGTGACTACTTCTATTGATTTTATCACAGCCAATGGATTTTCCTGTGAAACTTCTACATTCTTGATTGGTGATGGATAATATAGCCAATTGACTCTTTCAGCCAATCCTTCTACTACCTGGTGCTCAAAATCCTTGTTCTTATTCATTTGTCTTCTTTCTGAGATAACATGTTATGGATCATAATTAACAGCAAAAGATTGCTTAAAATCCATCTCTTGTAGAAGACTTTCAACTACAATGAGTGCAACTTTATTTTTTATGATAAAAGGCCCTATCACCCATGGAAATTTGATTTCTGGAGCTTTTTTGAAACTGATAAAATGTTTGTTTTCTACTATCAACTTATGTCTTACAAGATCCAAAGAAAACACTCTAGGAGTAAGGAAAGCTGGAAAAATATATTTCTCATGAGTAAATCCATACACTCTCATGATGGTGTATTCTTCTAATAGGAACCACTCTCTTATTTTCCTATCTGGAGCAAACTGCAAAGCCTCCTTCATTTGTGGTAATACTATGGGAAATTTGTTCTAGAAAAATACTTTGTAAACCTTTGCCATCAACAGGTTCATATATTTGAAGAAATTACTACTAATTTCTGTTGTAAGCACCATTTCTGATAGCTATAGATTTACTTCATTCAAAAATAAGAACATTCTGATCAAGTATGATTGAAATCTGAAATACCTGGTACTATGGAAATTCACTAGCTAAGAGTGAATGCTTTCAGCTAGGACTTCATCAAATTTAAGGCATGGAGGTTGAAGAGACTGAGACTCATAATGACTCATATAGATTCTGAACAAGAGACTCATTAGTAACTTAGGAACATATCTATCTATTTCTAGACCTAAGAATTGACTTAGCATTGAAATAACCAACTTTGCTTCATCATTGAACAGGTTGACATCTAAGGGGAAGGGTTGATTGGCAAGGGACACCTCAGATTTGAAACACTTAGAAAAAAATGATGTTTTTCCTCAATGGTTGCATACCTGAAGGACTGAATTAGGTAGTCTTCACTGAAATCTTCTCGGATTTGGGTGAAAGTAGGTGGTACGGAAAGAAAATCCCAGACAACAAGTCCATTTACATGACATAAGATTTTGGTTTTATCTGAATCCATTATTATCCTCTCAGAGAAGGAGTGATTTGACGCGCACCAGACAATGAAATTTGGAAAATTTAGGGTTTGGTATGGATAGAAATAATACAAATGGGACTAGAAAATTTTGTGTAGGTCAGTGCCTTGGTCCTTAAAAGCATCCATATTGGTTTTCAGTTGGTGAATAGGTCCAAAAGACAAAATAGTATGAAATACGACGCCATCTCTATCTTTGAAGAATTCATCAATTTTTTGAAACTCCAAGGCCTGAGCCTCAACTTCTCCCCCACTATCCATTTTTAAATACTAGTAGGTGGGTTAAAAGGTGGCCTACCTAGTAAACTGATGGCTGGAAAGATAACTATATGACTTGGCTTTGTTCATGCAAAAAATGCTTCCTTCTCCCAATGCACAAAAAGTAAATAATCCTTGAACACATGCTCTTCTCTTTTTATAATATTCGTGAAATAGTGGTTTTGGAATCTAGGAAAGCGGTTTTATTTCCCATTAGTAGAACTCTTTGTTAATCCCCATGCATGTCAAAAAGGCAGATCCCTTTCTATCCCTAGATTCAATCCACTTCTCTTTTAAGCATCTATCTTGATTACCGGTTAACCTTATCTTTACTTTTTTCACTACACAACCTATTGTCTCTCCTCCTCGCACTTTCCCCTAGAAAATTTTCTACCTTTTGTAGATCTCCTATACCTTCATCGCACACCGTTGATTTCCTCCACCATTTAATCCGTACCTTCATTTTTCGATGCTCCTTTGCTTTTTAAAACATTGTGTAACTTCTCTAGGCGGATCACCTAACATCCATCGATTTCATTCCCTTGTGGTCGTAACCGTCAATCAAGATTGCTTTTTAACAGTTCCGTTGATCTCCAACTTATCATTTTCCATGTATGTTCTCCTAGCGGACTCCATCTCCACCACCGATATTATCCATTGTCAATCTCCACCTTCGATTTATGCCAAGATTTAAACTTTCCGTTCACTCCCAATTTATCTTCTTCCACACATCTTCCCACAATGAATTCTATCTGCACCGTTGATATCATCTCCTTTAATCCTTCGCCATGGATCTCAATGGGTTGTAAGTCTTTCCATTGATCACTGAATTTTCATTTTTCGCACAACTTTGTTCAGCGGATACGATACCTACCGTAGATCTTCCCGCCTGAAGATATAGACCATTGAAACTTTCCACATACACCATAGGCGCTATTTTTATTTTATTTTTTATCCCCTTTCGAACATTATCCCATAGTTTTTACAAGGGATTAAAGACCTTAGCCTCTAATTTAGCACATGTTTCATCATCTTCGATTATATTGTCAAAACATTTATATGCCACACCCCTATTTAACTTCAAGCCTCTACATTTCAACTTCTAACCCAAACAGTGCTAACACTCAACTTCTTTTTTCATTGCACATGTTGATTCTTTGAGTTAGATTTGGCATGAAGTATTTGGGCATCTAAACTATAGGTACTTGTAGCAGTTGAGCACACAAAAATTGGGTCATGGACTTCTTAAAGTCTCTTGTACTAATGGATTTTGTCTAAGATGCATTCTTAGCAAACAACATCAAGATACCTTTCGAAAAGGAATAGCCTTGCATGCTACATCACCTCTTGAGTTGGTTCATAGTGATCTCATGATATTTCAAACTCATTCCTTTTCAAAGAATAAAGGGCTAAGTATGCAATCACTTTCATTGCTGAATTCTCACAAGGCTCTTGGGTGTACTTTCTTAAATTCAAGAGTGAGGTATTTGCCACTTTCAAGACATTCAAGGATTTTGTTGAGAAGCAGTCCTCTCATTCTATCAAGAATCTATGCATAGATCATGGGGGGAGTATGTCAGTCAAGCATTCAAAGATTTTTGTAAAGGACTGTTATATCCTTACTTTCTATACTTAGAGCTTAGAGGAGACATATCTTATTTTTCATGGTAAAACACTACCTTTCTAACCCTTGAAATTGATTTTCCTAGTAAAAATGAGCCATATCACTCCTTACACCACTATTGAGAGGGACAAAGTCACTTATTATTGCATTACGGGGAATGATAGTTTCTAAAAGCCTCTTTTTTTCCTTATTTGTTGAGGAAATTTGGAAATCAGTTGGATCCAGTTGTGTTGACCTAATAATTCTCAACCCTATCTAAAAGTGAGAGGACCTAAGAGTCTCAACTCACAAAGCAGCGTTGCATATGACTTTGGAGGAAGCTTAGAGTCATGTTAAGCTCGATGTCTTTACTTTTAAAGTATTCATCAGTGAGGCATGGGAATTAATTTCAAATGAAAGTGAAAAGCTATGGAGAAGAAGAGCCAACCACTGATATTTGTTGGCTACTGTGAAGACATTAAGTCATATAGGTTATTTGACCCTATTACTAAAGATGTATTGTTTCATAGGGTAGTTCGTTTTGATGAGCATTTCAAACACTCATATGATCCTACTCTCTACATAGATTTCCATGATGATGTAGATCATGTTAACAGTTTTTCCTTTGTAGAAAAGGAAGATGAGGAATCACATACTGTTGCACACGATGAAACTCAACCAGTATAAAATCAATGAACAACAATTGAGCAACCTGCACATGAACAATATTATCAAGAACAAGCATTGAGAAGGACCTCCCATGAGCGAAAGAGGTTTGACCGATATTTCTATGAGCCTACTAATTTCAATTATTTTTCTCCTACTCCTTCCAATATTCACCTATAGACAACAAATGTCTCTCTTTTGAGTCATGCCACTTCAAATAATCCCCAACAATTCACTTATGCTGTTATGAAAGTTGAATGGGAAGATGCCATGGCAGAGGAGCATTCTTCCTTAATGAAGAATCATACATGGGATCTCATTTCTCTTTCCAAGGGACGAAAAATGGTTTGTTGCAAATGGGTCTATAGAACCAAATATGTTGTGGATGGTTATGTTAACAAGAATAAGGCATGACCAGTGGCCAAGGGATTTTTGCAAGTTGAAGCGATTGATTATTCCAAGACTTTTACCCCTATTTCCAAGATGAATTCCATGTGCCTTGTGCTTTCTCTTGTTGTCTCCCAAGGTTGGTTAGTTTACTAGATGGATTTAAAGAGTGATTTTCTGCATGGTGATTTACAGGAGGAAATCTACATGGAGTAGCCTCTTGTTTTTGTGCATGACTCTTCTCTTATATGCATACTTTGACGTTCATTGTATGGTATCAAATAAGATCCTCGAGATTGGCATGAGAATATGGATAGTTTTATGATATTTTCAGGGTTCCAATGTTGTCATTCTTATCCTATAGTTTACACTAGAAGACAGGGCACAAATCTCCTTATTGTAGTTTTGTATGTTGATGAATTAATTGTCATAGGGATTTCTTTATCCTTAATTTTTAATTTTCATCAAGCATTAATGGAACAATTTGATATGACATATCTTGGTCTTCTACACTAATTTCTTGGTATGGAGGTTCTTGAGTCTTCAAAAGGGATTGTTGGGTAAAATAATTGCTTATTTTACTTTGCATAAATTATTAACCAAGGTTAGTAAACTAACGAGTTGCCATGCAAAATATATGCATAACTAAGTTTAATTGGTCACACTGATTAAATTACTCAGAAGAAACCTTAGATAGATTAGATGAATTCATTGTGTCTAAATGCAAACTATTACTCCTCCATACTTATACTATAAGCAAAAGGTCTTATTCAATATCATCACAACATTCAATTAACGATATAATATTGGTGTCCTAACTATGTAAACAAAAGATCAACCACACTACAAGTCTTCAAATGATAATCAGCTAGTTGTATGGGGTCACTTGTATGTTATAAAACAACAAGTTATCAAATTAAATATGTATTATACACCATCTACTAGAACTATCAAAATTCCAAGAAAACAATCATGCTTCTTTTACAAATTGAAGAGATTTATTAAACCACATTGCTCATATAAATAAACCGCATAGGAGAAAGATTATAGGTCCAAGCCATGTGTCAATTAGACCACTTATGGACTCTTGGGTTTACAATCTTTCAACTACTGGGGAACACCAAGTAGAGTAGGATCCTCTCAAACATCTAAAAGTATATAAAATAAGTCCAAACATTTACCACTAAGCCTACTGGCACTAGACTCAATTCATAACACCAAACATTCTTTATGAGTTTGAACTATAAGAATGAGAGGTGAATCTACAACATGATTATAAATATTTTATGTTGTTCTGAGATGAATCTGTAACATAATGAAAAATATTAACCAAACCTGAGATGAAACTGGAACATAATATAAAATATTTCAACCAAAATTTTGAGATGAATATGGAATAGAATACAAATACATCAAACACACCTACACAAATTGAACCTACAATATAACACTGCTAGTGCGACTCAAAAAATGGGGGCCTCCTGACTGAGTGCACTACAATAATTAAGAGGTTAGAAGGTAATAAGAAACATAGGGCTTTCATTAATCAAAATAAAGAGTACATAAGGAGAATTCAAAAGATCTTAACTCTATTATTAACACCCCCTATGCCCTGCCTACAAAATTGTTGAATTTGAACTAACATGTTCATAAGAATGCTTTGCAATATATAGAAGTCCATCTGTAATTGGTTACAACACAGACCCACATAACTTGGATCTCAATTCATCATAGTGTTGTTGAAAATGTAACTTCAAAAGATACTCTTTTATATAATATTATTGTATTTTATTGTAACTCCGTCGCAAATGTTTTTTCTATGTCTAGGGATGTTATTATTGTATTTGGTCATGCTAGAATATCGAGGTAAAACCTTCGTTGTAAGTTAGAGCAATCGTCCCCAAAAAAAGTATTGTAAAGTGTATTTTGAGTCTCCAAAGAGGGAAGTCAACCCTGTTAGGTTAGGAAGGCAACCCAATTAGGGTTTTTGGTTAGTCACTTGTAAAGTATAAATATGGAGGTGCCCCCCCTCCATTTGGATACACATCACTCAAGCAGGTTCGCTCAAGAGAGAGAATACATGTGTGTTGGTGAAGGAGAACAAGAAGTTGCAGAAGACATCTTATGTTTGGGTATTCTATCTTGGTTTGACATTGTACTAAGTGATGAAACTATTCTAAAGAAGTTGTGGGGTTTTCACCTTTATGGTTTCCCCAAGGAAAATATTTGTGTTCTTGTGTATTTTTGTGCTTGTCTATCTTTCAGTTTAAAGATCTAACATAATTGAATTAAAGTACAAACTACATGGTATCAGAGCCACCCTGAAAGAAGGCACTGTGCAGCTGCAGAAACTAGGGCTTCCAAGTTCTAGCAATTTTCTCCATGAAATTTCCAAAAAAGAGGGTTAGGCTAACTTGCCATAAGGAGGCACATCTTTTCATGGAGAAAGTTTCCAGACCATAGAACTTTCAATTTTTTACCGTGGGACACTACGGGAAGGAACTAGGGCATCACGTTTTTGGAGTTTCCCTCCACAAAATTGGAAAAGGGCCTTTCTGGACAACTAGCCTCAAGGAGGCACATCTTTATATCCATACATAATTTCAAGATTCCAAGTTTGTAAAATTAGGGTTTCTCTATGGAACCCTAGGTCAACTATATCCAAAATCATCTTGTACATATCAAATTGGTAAGATATATTTCCTTGTTATTTCTATTTGAGGTTCTAATATCAAGAGGATGAATCACACCAAGGTTGGGGATAAGCTCGAAGGAGCAAATAACTTCCGATCATGGAAGTATAGAATCTTTCTTATCCTATAAGAGAATGACCTAAACAAATAAGTCAGTGAGGAGGTTCTAGAACCAAAGGGAGAAGAGGAAAAGGCAAACCACAAGAAGAACATGATAAGAGATAAAATGATTATTGCATATTCGATCAAGGATAACCTCATCCTTCATGTATCATCATTAAAGACTCCTAAGAATATGGTCAATGCTTTGACCAAGCTATTTGAAGGAAACAACATCAACCGGAAGATGACCCCGAGGAATCAACTCAAGACCATGAAGATCTAGCATTCATAAACCATTTAGTATTATTTCACAAGGGTTTATCATATCAAGGAGCAACTAGAGGCCATGAAATAAAATGTTGAAGAAGGAGAGATCATGATGACCACCTTGAATGGACTTCCAAGCTCATGGGACTCATTCATCCAAGGGATATGCGCCAGAAAGAAACTAATCAAGTTCAACAGGCTATGGGAGAAATGCACTCAAGAAGAAACTCGATTAGTATCTAGAGAAGAGAATATGGGAGCAGGTGATGATCAAGCTCTAATAAATTAGGCAAAGAAGAATAAGGGAAAGACAGATGACCACTCTCACAAAAGACCCAAGAAATTACAAAAGAATCATAGACCAATAAGGGACTACACAAGTATTAGATGCTACACATGTGATGAGAAAGACCACTTCTCAAGAGATTGTCCCAAAAACAAAGGATCCTCCAAGGAAAACAAAAAGAAGAGGCATCATGCACATACTACAGAAGATGATGAACCCACAAGCAAGAGAACAAGAGAAGATTCTTTAAGTGATGAAGAATATGTTTTGATCTCAACTCTCACATGTACCATTTCCCATGGAAGCAATGATTGGCTCGTGGACAGTGGATCATCCAAGCATATGACAGGATACAAAGAATCCTTCATCAACCTATGAGAACATGAGTCACCTCACAAGGTGAAACTTGGAGACGGTTATCAGTATCCCATAAAAGGGAGTGTAGAATCCTCTTACAAGTTGGACTCTGGAAAGTCAATGAAGATGCAAGATGTTCTCTACATACTAGGTTTGAAGAAACATCTCCTCTCCATTTCAGATTTAGATGCTAAATGATTCCATTTCAGTACTCATGTGGCCAAGAGGCAAAATAATAGATGATGCAACAATAATTAGAGAGCAAGAGGGAGGTCTGTACAAGTTGAAAGGACAACCAAAACAAGCCTTGGTCCATGACTTTATAGAACCAAGTGAACTATGGCACTAAAGGCTTGCACACGTACACTATAGGGCCCTACCAATTACAAGTAAAGCAGTATCATGTCTTCTCGAATTCCAAGCAAAACATGAAGGCACTTTCAAAGCATGTGTGCAAGGGAAGAATGTAAAGAAACCATTTCCAATAAGTGAAAACAAGGTGAAATAAATTTTGGAAATAATTCACTCAAATGTATGCAACCCCATGTCATTCAATTCCTTAAGCGGGTATGCATACCATGTTTCTTTCATAGATGACTATTATTAAAAGGCAAAGATGAAGCTTTCAGCAAGTTCAAAGATTTCAAAGTTTTGGTAGAGAATCACACTGAAAAGAAGATCAAGACCTTACGATCACAAAATGGTAGTGAATTCACTTCATATTAGTTCAAATACATATGCAAAGAATATAGGATTAAGAGAGAGATGAGCAATCCCTACAATCCTCAACAAAATAACATTGCAGAAAGGAAGAACAAAACAATAATGGATGCAAAAAATTCGATTATTCATGACCAAGACCTTCTAATGCACCTATAGGCTGAAGTAGCAAGAAAAATTGTGTATGTACAAAACATAACACCTCACCGAGTTATGAATAACAAGACTCCAAAAGAAGTTTTCTTAAGGAAGAAACCGGAAGTTAGCCATCTCTGATTACTTGGTTTCCTTGTGTACATACATGTCCCCAAAGAAAAGAGGACAAAGCTATATCCTTTAGGAAAGAAGGGAATATTCATGGGATACAATGACTAATCAAAAGCATACCAGATTTAATTCCCTAGTTTTAAGAAGATCGATACCAGTCGAGATGTTACTTTTGATGAAGTATCAGCTTACAACAAGTCAAAAAAAATCCACATTGAAGATGTTGAAGAACCCGAAGTCCCCAGAGCGAATCCTCAAGAACTTGTAGATCCACCTCATGAGAATAATTCCTACAAGAGAAGACTAGCATGGGTACATGAAGCTATTTAATATGCAGAGAGGTATGGATCTCCAGATGGGACACTTAGAGAAAGTAAAATACCAAGACCATACTCCAGCTATGTATCCTTATTATGCGACATCATTAATAATGAACCTTCAAACAATGAGGAATCTCTTGAAATGAAGGAATGGAAGGAAGCCATGATCAAAGAGTATTAGTCGATTACAGAGAATGGTGTCTAGGAGATAGTTCCAAGACCAGAAGGGAAGTCCATAGTGTCTTCCAAATGGATCTACAAGATCAAGCATGCTGCAGATAGTAGCATCGAAAAATACAAGGCAAGGTTTGTGGCACGTGGATTCTCCCATAAAGAAGGCATTGATTATGAAGAGACACTTGCACCAGTAGCTGTTGATGTAATTGTAACTTCAGAATGTATTCACTTGTATTTCTTATGTATTGTAACCCGATGTTTATTCCAGGATGTATTTGTAATGTACTTGAGTCATGTCATGCCCCGATGTTCCTATCGGGAAGTTTCTATAATGTAAACAAGTCATGTCAAGTCAAGGTGGTTAACTCTCCTATTGTCTAAGGGTTAAAGTCCCTGCATTTCTGGGGCACTAGGGTTATTAGACTCACCTAGTGAAGTTGGACCTAGTTGGGTTTAGTCAAGTCGGGAATTAGTATAAATAGAGAGCTAGCCTCTCTATTTATCATACACTCACTCACACTCAGTTGTAGCGCATAGCTGAGGAAGAGAAAGACACTGGGGCAAGGAAGAAAGAGGTTACTGCTGTCGAGAGATCATCTTATTGTTTTTGGGTTTCACTTTAGTGCTAATTCTATCTCTGAGGAAGTTGCAGGGTTTTCTCCATTTATGGTTTCCTTGAGGAAAAACATTGTGTTCATTGTCTCTTGTGTTTCATTGGTGTGCTTGTTGTTCTCTCAGTTAAAGATCCTAATGATATGCTAGCTTAATGTTTAAAATCTAACATGGTATTAGAGCTAACCTGAGAAGAAGACACTGTGCAGCTGCGGGAACTAGGGCTTCCTATTTTATGGATCTCTCTCCACATATTTTCAGCAAAAGTAGGGTGGAATAACTCTCCTCCCTAGGGTGCATCTTTCTATCGAAGCAGAATCCAATTCTGAGGTTTTTCAGTTTTGGACCTGACACTACTGCCAGAAATTAGGGCTTCTCATAGAAGTGGAATTTTTCAGTGAGCCCAGGCTTGGATTGATCTCCTCCCCAAAATTGAATTTAGGGATCAAATTCAAAGCATTTGGTTGGATAGAACTCCAGAAAAGCAAAACCCTAATATGCTCCTGAACCAGCACTGCAGGATTTCAATTCCAAATCTAGATCCGACATCTTGACCTGGTAAGATCTAAATATTTTTTATTTCCATTTGAGGTTCTCAATTAAGATGTCTCATCATACCAAGCTTGATGAAAATCTTGAGGGAGCTAATAACTTCCGAGCCTGGAAGTATAGGATCTCCCTGGTCTTGGAAGAAAATGAGTTGGACTCCTACATCCATGAGGAGGTTCCAGTTCCAGAGGGAGATGAGGCCAAGGCCTTACATAAGAAGAAGTTGGTTATGGAAAAGAGGATCATTGCAGATTTAATCAAGGATCACCTCATTCCACATGTGTCCTCCCTCAAGACACCTAAAGCCATGTTTGATGCCCTAACCAAACTGTTTGAAGGGAAGAACATCAATTGGAAGATGACTCTAAGGAACCAGTTGAAGAATGTAAAGATCCAGAATGAGGAGACCATCCAATCATACTTCACAAGGGTCTCCCAGATCAAAGAACGGCTGGAAGCAGTAGATGAAGAAGTGGAGAATGTAGAAACTGTGATGAAAACATTGAATGGCCTCCCTAGGTCATGGGATTCTTTCATCCAAGGAATCTGTGCTAGAAAGAAGTTGGTCAAGTTCAGTAGACTGTGGGAAGAATGTTCTCAAGAAGAAGCTCGGATAGCAGCTCCAGAAGAAAAGACGGGAAGTGAACATCAAGCTCTCACAGTACACTCCAAGAAAGGAAGAAGGGAAAATCATCATCACCAAGGTAAGCAATCTCATCAGAAACATAACATTGCAAGAAGAGATTCATCCAAACTCAGATGTTATACATGCAATGAAATAGGAGACTTTGCTAGAAATTGTCCCATGAATAAGAATGGATCCAAGAAGAAGAAGAACTCCAAAAGAAGACATCATGCTCACACTGCTGAGGATGATGATCCTCCCAGGAAGAGAGTAAAACAAGAAAGTGAAGATGAATATGTTCTGATCTCCGCTCTCACGGGAACTATCACTAATGGAAGCAAAGATTGGCTTATTGACAATGGGGCTTCCAAGCACATGACAGGTTTCAAGGAATACTTTGAGAAGCTATCCGAACATAATTCACCCCATAAGGTGAAGCTTGGGGATGACTACCAATATCCCATAAAAGGTAGTGGTGAATCCTCCTACAAGCTAGACCCCAAAAAGTCTATGAAAATAAAGGATGTCTTGTTTGTACCAGGACTGAAGAAGAATCTTCTATCCATATCAGCATTGGATGCAAAAGGCATGAGGGTTTCATTTGTAGATGGCCAAGTCCTCATGTGGTCAAGAGGAAAGACTATTGATGATGCAGTAGTAATTGGAGAACAAGAAGGAGGTTTATACAAACTGAAGGGCCATCCAGAACAAGCTATGGTCCATGACATAGTAGAGGCAAATGAACTTTGGAACAGAAGGCTTGCACATGTGCATTACAGAGCACTACCACTTGCAAGCAAAGTTGTTGAAGGTCTTCCAAAAATCCAAGCAAAACATGAAGGGGTCCGCAAAGGATGTGTGAAAGCAAAGAATACAAAGAAGACATTTCCAAGTAGCGAGAGCAAGGCAAAAGGAATCTTGGAAATCATCCACTCCGATGTATGCGGACCAATGCCATCAAGTTCACTAAGCGGGTATGTATACTATGTTTCTTTAATTGATGACTTTTCTAGGAAGACATGGATTTACTTCATGAAGAACAAAGATGAAGTTCTCAGCAAGTTCAAGGAATTCAAAGCCTTGATCAAGAACCACACAAAGAAGAAGATTAAGACCTTTCGATCAGATAATGGCGGAGAATTCACATCAAATGAATTCAAAGACTTATGCAAAGAATCAAGGATTAAGAGGGAGTTTTCCACTCCTTATAATCCACAATAGAATGGGGTTGCAAAAAGGAAGAATAGAACTATCATGCAAGCTACAAGAGCAATGCTTCATGATCAAGATCTTCCTATGCATCTATGGGCAGAAGCTGCTAGAAAAGTGGTGTATGTACAGAACCGTACTCCACACAGAGTACTCGAGAACAAGACTCTTGAAGAACTCTTCTCCGGTAAGAAACCAGAAGTCAACCATCTCAGAATATTCGGCTGTTCAGTGTACATACACATTCCAAAAGAGAAGAGAACAAAACTAGATCCTTCAGGAAAAAAGGGTATATTTGTCGGATACTCTGAAAGCTCGAAGGCTTACAAAATATACTTCCCAGGATACAAGAAGATCGACATCTGCAGGGATGTAACATTTGATGAAGACGCAGCTTACAACAAATCCAGAAAGAGACCTACTGAATATACTGAAGAAGCAGAAGCACCTAGAATTCATGATACAACCATGAACGAAGAAATTCAAGAAGAAGATCGAGAATTTGAAAAACCACAAAGACCTATAGATCCACCTAAGGAGAAGAATCCTCACAAGAGGAAACCTGCTTGGGAACGAGAAATTATCCAAGGTGTAGAAAGATATGGGGCTCCAGAAGAGAATCACAGAGAAAGAAAGAGAACCAGATCTTGCTCCGGATATGTAGCTTTACTATGTGACTTTATCAATGAAGAACCTTCCAATTATGAAGAAGCAGCAGAATGGAAAGAATGGAAGGATGCTATGATCGAAGAGTATCAATCAATCATGAAGAATGATGTTTGGGATGTTGTCCCAACACCAGAAGGGAAGTCGGTCGTAACTTCCAAATGGATCTACAAGATCAAGCATGTTGCAGATGGTAGCATAGAGAAATATAAGGCAAGATTCATGGCTCGTGGTTTCTCCCAGAAAGAAGGAATAGCTTATGAAGAAACCTTTGCACCTGTAGCCACAAACACTTCCATCAGATCGGTACTTGCTTTGGCTGCAGTGATGAAATAGAATATACACCAAATGGATGTCAAGACTGCTTTCTTGAATGGTGTAGTGGAAGAGGAAGTGTATGTAGAATAGCCACTCGATTTTGAGACACATGACAGGGAGTCTCATGTGTGCAGATTGAAGAAAGCCCTGTACGGTTTGAAACATGCACCCAAGACATGGTACGGTAGAATTGACAGCTTTCTATCCAGTTTGGGCTTTACCAAGAATAAAGCAGATTCCAACCTTTACTACAAGGTTGAAGATGGAAACCCAGTGATGTTCCTACTGTATGTAGATGATTTGTTTTTAATAGGTATGGATGGGTTGATTGCTGATACGAAGAGAAATCTTGTTTCCGTGTTCGAAATGAAGGACTTGGGAATGATGCATTATTTTCTATGTATGGAGGTGTGGCATAATGCAGATGGAATCTCCCTCGGACAAGGGAAGTATGCAGTAGAGATCCTGAAAAGGTTTGGGATGATGGACTGTAAGGCCATGACCACATTTATGGCATCGAACCTGAAGTTATTGAGTGATGCTTCATCGGAAGCAGTTGATGCTACAATGTATCATTAGATGATTGAGTCCTTGATGTACCTGACGAACACGAGACCAGACATTTGCTTTGCTATGAACACCTTGAGCCAATGCTTGACAGATCCAAAACATGTTCACTTGATTGCTACAAAGCATATTCTGAGGTACCTAAGGGGTACAATTGATTATGGGCTCAAGTACGAGGCAAATCAGAAGATTAACCTGGAGGGTTATGTTGATTCAGATTGGGCAGGAAATGCCATCGATAGGAAGAGCACTTCAGGTTGTTGCTTTAGTATGGGTTCATGTGTGATCTCTTGGTTTAGCAGGAAGCAATCTTGTGTGGCACTGAGTACAGCTAAAGTAGAGTATGTCATAGCTTGTTCAGCTAGTTGTGAGGCAGTATGGCTACGAAAGCTACTGTCTGATTTATTTGATCTCCAGATGGATGCTACTTGTATACATTGTGACAACTAGAGTTGCGTGAAGTTGTCATAGAATCCAGTGTTCCATGACAAGTCGAAGCATATCGAGATCAAGTATCACTATATCAAGGATATGGTGCAGACGGGAGCAGTGAAGCTCCAGTATGTTGTGACGGAGGAAAAGATAGCTAATGTGATGACAAAGCCATTAGCTAGGGTGAAGTTCGAGTACTTCGGGAAGAAGCTTGGTGTTCTCCAGATCGAGGTTTCCTCCAAGGGAAAATGATGAGACCCATAGCCATTCTGACATGGTGAGAGGACTGGTTCTTTCCATGGTCAGATGTAAGGGCTGAGCCATTCTGTCGTGGTGAGAGGATTGGTTCCTTCCATGTCAGATGTGAGTGCTGATCCATTCTGATGTGACTGTAGGATTGGTTCCTACATGATCAGAAGTAAGCGCTAAATGCCATTCTGGGAATGGAGGCGCCTGGTCAGTTACTAGGTAGCTCAGTCTAGGACTGGGGGCCATTCTGATAGGACTGTAGGATTGGTTCCTATTGGTCTCTATGGGCAGACCCGGGTTTACTTGTTATGTACCAACAAAACCCCTAGCTCACTAGCCCTTTCGGCGACAGACCGCAGAGCAGCCTGAAGTCTCACCCGAAGTGATCTTGGATGGGTTGGCTGAAGACTCAAGTGTCCTCAACCAGGTTCTATAGCATCCTATTGGTCTCACGACTCTTCTTCACCAGCAGGATCTCTCTGCAATAGCGATCCCGCCTTCTAGCTGGCGCTGGTAGGAAATGGACTCTTATCGCATCGCGGCTTCTAGCGCGATGCACAAACTATCTCCTCTACTCAGCTCCTATCCTGCGATATCTCACACCACAGTTTCTCCGACAATGCGATATCACCTTTCTATACTGCGATATCCTTTATGGTAAGACTTCAATATGGCCCTCATAGCCCAAGGCTTCTCTCTTAGTATACTAGTTAAGCTAAACAGCATCACTTAGACTCCTATAGTCTAATATGCTTAACATCAACTACGCTGAACTCGCGGAACTCATATACCGGAGTCACTTAACACAATAACTGTCAACTAACATGAACCAAGCGCTAATAAACTCATATACAGGCTACTTGATACATTCAACTTGCGGTTAGCCTTCTATGTGCTATAACTGAAGCATAACATACATACATTCATCACTGATAAGCAACATTCATGTAACAGGTAACAGATAACACATAAGTAAAGCACAAACACATGAAATAGTCGCACAACACACGGATTTTACGTGGTTCACCTCCAGGGGGGAAGCTACGTCCACGGGAACTGTTTTTTATATTATATCTTGAGAGAGTAAACATAGTTCCGCTACAATCTGATATGCAGCTCGAGATCTTCTGGGAAACTCCACGCACACAACCGGGAGCCCTTCTCTATTAGATCTCATCTCTTATATTGCCTTCTCTTACAATATACTCCTCCTCTCTCTCTCTCTCTCTCAATCCCTGCAGATTGTTACATACATGCTCAAGGAGCTAGCTACTGGTTACAGTAAGATATTACAGATGGAATAACAGGACCAGAGCTCAACTCTTACAATACTGAGACTCTAGATACACTTGGTTAGCTAAATGACTCAGCGGCTATCCCCCGTCTGACTGTTTATGCAGCTACCCAATTGTCTAACTGTCTAACCTTTTACATTACAAGATACATGCTTATATAGGCGGTTCGAAGGTCTCGCCATTACAAAACTGTGGGCCTTTCCCAACAGTAACCCAAAAACCCTAACTGTGACAGTCGGCACGTCTGTACTGTGGGTTGCTGCTTACCGTCACACCACAACTTTCTGCAGTCTTCCACGCTTCCCGGCGCTGATCGTGGGTATAGGCGCCGCTTCCTACTGTCCTTTGTCTTCAATACCTTGGCCTGTTGCTCCCTTTCCTTTATGAGGGTAGCTGAGCCCTCCTATCTCGCCGTTGCCTTAAGTGCAGTGATTGAGCTCTCTCTTCTCGGCCACTCAGGTACTGTCTTCTTTTGACTTCCCTGTCTCGATGTAGCAGCTTTTCCTATAGCTACGGGACCCTTCTCCAATAGTCCCCTAACACTTACTTGTGGCTCGTCCCTGAGCCACTAACAGCTGGCTTCTCCTGCTATAGCTTCTCCTTGGCTTCCTGCGAAGCCTTTGTAAGTCTCTCGCGAAGTCCTGCGACTTCATTGTTCATAGCTTCGACACACTCTTGTGCCATTTCAAGCATAGCTTGACTAATGCTAGAGTCTTCTATATCATCAATATCGCGTTTGCTTATAGTGAACTCCTTAACCTTCTGCTCAACCGCATCGACCAGCTCTGTGATTTGTTCCTGATATGGTTGAAGCAGGTTATTAAACTGTATCTCCTTTGCTCTTAACCGCTGCGCTTCCTGCTGCAAACGGTTCATCTCCGTCGTCTTCTTCATCTTTGCAAGAGCTCCTAGGCTCTTGACTTCTTCCTTTATTGCTGATGTGGTGTTCTCTATGTTCTGGATACTCTGCTGCAATTCCATTCTATCTGGGAGCTCATCTAGCTCCGACCATGTCTTTGTCGCCTCAGCTAGTAATGACTGTGCATCATCTATGCGACTCTTCATCTATGTTGAAGCGAGTCTAAAGGCCTCTGCCCTTGATTCCTTGTCTTCCTGAGGTGTCGCTAGTGCTCAAGCCTCAAGCTCGGCAATCTGCGCTCTGTGGTTTTCCTCCATCTTGACCACTGTCTCTTCCAGAGCCTTTTCTTCGTCTGCAATTCTTCTTACCTTATGGGGTAGAGGTAAGGCAAACTCTATGTTACACCGGGGTAACTCTAGTGTGATCTTCTGCAGGACCTGACTAAGATCCTGTTCTTTTTCTTCATGTACTCTTAACTCTTCCATCTGTTTGTGCAAGCCTGTGGTGAGCTCTACATTCTGTTTCCTCAGCTGCATGTTCTGTTTATAAGTTGCAAGCTCTCTATCCCTGAGTTATGCGGCTATCTATTGCTGGACCATCTATAATTGATCAACAAGGAATTGGGCCAGATTAACCTCGATAGGTTGTCTAACCTTTATCTATACATCGATCATCGAAGCAAGGAGTCGGATGCTCCCTGACGGTATCAGCACTGTATTGATGCGATCTTTTGCCAAGACTTCCTCACAGGAAGTCGATGGTGTTGAACTTTCTCCTGCCGTCACCTGGACTGGCGGACTCTGCATTGTGGAAGTCTTCTCCGTTAGTGCTTTCAAATCCAAAATCCGCTGATCAACCATGCTCTGTAGCTTGTCCTGTGATGTCTGCATCGCCTGAAATGATTCCTTCATCGCGTCCTGCAATCTTGTTGCAATGAATTCATAGTCGTCCTCCTTCAGTACGGTCTCTGTAGGTTCCTTTGAGGCTTTTGTTTTTTTCTTCTTCTTTGGTGCGTCGAGTGGCACCTCTTCTGCATCTTTGCTCTTTTGTGCCGATGATGGCACTTCTGCTGTATCTTTTGTCTGGGACGCCACTTTCTCTTTGCCTTTGTCCGATGGGTCTGTCTGTGCAGAACCTGGTGGTAGTGCTGTGGCATCTTCTAATGCCCTCTTCCACTCTTCATCAAAGTATTTGATGACATCTTCTATATCCTGCGCTGTCATCCTGAATGAACCATTTGCCCAATTATCCGTTCTAGACCCTTTTTGCCTTAGGTAGATTGTATGGTTGTCTGCCATGAAATCAAGCTGATTATCATACATGTCCACAATCTTTTTGTTGATCCGCGGTGTCTCCTGGATGACTCTCTTCAACAGCTTATAGTATTCATAGAATACTATCATATTGATCTTTTTCTTTGCTGGGCTAGTGCTCTCCCATAAGTTTGCATAGTGCGCACCTCTAGGCGCGCCGCTTTGTAGCTATAGAAACTGGGTGTGGGGAGGTTCTTTCCATCCGATGAATGCACACAATATGAGCAGCCACAAGAAATGGAAGGGGTGGTTCGGCTCATCCTGTGCTGTCAAACAATCTTGCAGAAAAATATTTAATAAGAATAAACACCAATTAAATTGTTCACCTTCCGCTACTTGTATGGCAAGGTGAATTACTGATCCTGTGACTTCCTTTGGCCGCACTTTCATTAACAGTCTGCCTGCGAGCAGACTAGCTGTAAATCTGAGTGTATCGTATGGTATTGCTGTGAGGTCATAAGCTCGACCTCCTCTTTGTAGCTTATACTTGGTAACTAGGGTTGTTGGTAGCTTGGAATCCTTGCTCTTACCTAATATATGTGTCTGAGGGTCCTTACCGGTCTTGGACAGCCCGGTGATGCGGTGTATCAGATCGACGTTCAGATCAATCATGTTACCTAGCCAGAGGTAACCTCCATGTACACAATAAAGTAGCACGCGCACCACGACATTAACCTCTGCACCTCATCCAAAATGTGGTATTCTCAACAAATTGAGCAGGCCTAACCGCTCAAGAATCTGGACATGTTCCATAGGAACAAACTCATCTGTGCCAGTCCTCGGGTTCCTCTGAACTGTAAGATACTGATCTAGATGAAACTGAGGGTATGTCTTACTATCTCCAAGGTTATAGTCTATAAATTTGAGAACAGGGGCATATCCTAATAGATACCCATCTTCCTTGACACGAGAATCAATCGGTGGAAGGGGAACAGGAAACTTAGCACCCTTGGGAATGGTTACCTCTAGTGCATCCTCAAATCGTGGTATGATGTATTCTGTTGCCATATGAACTTCTTCCTCTGGCTCTGGGCTGGACTCTTCTACTATCTGAGATTGACCCCTCATCCTTGGCGGCTGTCTGACCTGTGATGTACCTACTTTCGCAACCCTGGGCGGTGTCGTCACAATGGACGCAAGGCCACCACGCTGGAATCTCTGCACAATGTCCTCTAAAGGTTCCGTCTCAGACAGAAACCACTCAGTGCAATACTCTAGACAGGCAATGGCTGCGAAATTGGGGAAAACCAGCACTCTGTAACTGCAGTATCTCTTCACAGGAAAACTCTCCAAATTGCTCTGTACTCTTAGAAATCACAAAAATAACCCTTCTGAGTGAATGGTCTTCTGAATTTATAACGAAGGTGATACTCTTCGAACCAACGGTCATCTAGGCTGGAATCGTTGATGGTATTAATTGCATGGACAAGACAATACCCGTCGTTTTGATCCTCATTAATTGCTGAAAATCCGATCAAATTTCCCTCGAAACTTGTGTGCAGGCACTGGTCTCGACCAAGATTTAGCAAATCTGGAAAAATCATTATACTGTTGCCAAATCTAGGGTAACATATACCGGTCATCTCTGTATTAACTGCTTGTCAGAAGGCAAAGTGACTGTCCCTCTGTCTCTTTTCCAACTTGTCTATGTGGCATGGGGAGCATCGCATTGCTGCGATGTCACACCGCATCGTCTCAAACCAAAGTGTCGGTATGAACTCCGCAAGTTGTCCTATGACTTGCGCAACATAACTTTTCTGATGCGATTCCTCATACTTGGATTTTATTTTTTTTATAGTGTAGACTCATTCCCGGTGCGATGCCTCCTTTCAACTACACTGGACATCTGCACTTCCAAAGTTTTCTGGGTTAGGGCTAGGAGGTGGAGTGGCTGTCACTATAGAGCTTAAGCCTACTACCATTAATCAACATAGGAAGAAGTTCCCCGTTTAGTTTGCTGAGCTGAACGGCACCTCCTTCTGTAACATACTGAATCTGATATGGCCCCAAACAATGCGTCTTAAACTTTCTTGGGAACTTAACAAACTTACTATCATATAGGAGCACTAGGTCTCCTATCTGAAAACTCTTGCTCTTAATGTGCCTATCATTCCAAGATTTCTCTCGTGCCTTCTGGACTTTCTGATGGAATCCTGCGATGAATCTGTCTTCCTCTAAGGCAAGCAGTTGTGCTAGCCTTTGATTCATCGTATCTGGATCAGCTATCTCGGTAATTTGAGCAACTCTTACACTGGGAATAATATATTCCATAGGCATAACAGCCTCTTGTCCATACACCAAATTGAAAGGTGTGTGTCCTGTAAGTTTATTGCATGTAGTCCTATAAGCCCATAATACAGCATTAACCCTGAGGTCCGAATCATTTATTTGGCTGTCACAGATCTTAGTAAGAGCGTTTTCTAGAATCTTGTTAAATGCCTCCATAGTACCATTAGCTTGAGGATGGTAGGGAGTGCTCTTATGGTGTTGGATCTGAAATTCCTCTGTCAAGGCTTCAATAGTGCGGTTCAGAAAATGTGTGCCTTGATCACTCATCAAAATTACTGGACATCCAAATCTAGTTATGATGTTTTCAAAAATGAACTGTGCAGCTATAGCAGCATCACAATTCCTTACTGCTTTAGCCTCTGCCCACCTGGTGAGGTATTCTGTTCCCGTGATGATGTATCTCGCACCAGTTCGTTTCCCTAGTGGGTTGATAGGACCCACAAAATCTATAGCCCATTTGTCAAATGCTTGCAGCGTAATCTGTGGTCGCAGCAGCATTTCATCTCTCCACGAAGGTTTTGCTACCCTCTGGCAGATATCGCAACATCTGTAAAATTCCTTAGTGTCTTTGTGCAATGTAGGCCACCATAAAACTGCAGTCAGGATTTTCTGAGCAGTCGACTTTCCTGCGAAATGACCTCCTGCGGTACCTGAGTGTGCTTCTCTGATAATGGTCTCTTTCTCGTGGGGCATCACGCATCTGCGCAGGACTTCATCTGGACCTAGCTTATATAGATGTCCTGCAATCAAAGTGAAGTCTGCTGCTTTCACAACTAACTGTTTCTTTTGCTGCGTAGTAAAGTCAATTGGTGCCCACCCTGTAGTGAGAAAGTGAATAATATCCTCATAGTACTCATCTGCGATCTGGATAGAAAATAATTGCGCATCTGGCAGATTATCCTCTAAATTACTTGGTTCTTCTCCTGAATCTATTCGCAATAGATGATCAGGTCCGGCATTTAATCTTCCTGGTTTTACAATGATTTCAAAATCATACTCCTGAAATAGAAGTAACCATCTACAGATCCTTCCTCCTAATACTGGTTTATTGACCAAATACTTTAAAGCAGAATGGTCAGTAAACATATTGAATGGGGAATCCAATAGGTAGTGCCTGAACTTCTGTAGAGCATACACCATGGCTAATCCTTCTCGTTCTGTAGTGGTGTAGTTCTTTTCTGTTGTAGATAGCTTTCTGCTGGAGTACACGATCAGATGATCGATACCCCCTTCTCCTGGCTGTGTTAGGACAATGCCCAGTGCGATGCCTGATGCATCCACATGAACATGAAATGGCTTGTTCCAATCTGGGAATACTAAGATGGGTGTTGTAACCATATTCTCTTTAAGTGTGTCTAAACTTTGCTGGCATTCCTCATTCCATAGGAATGTCACGTCTTTCTTTAACAGCTTTTCCATAAGCACTGTGATCTTTGCATAACCTTTGATAAATTTTCTATAGTACCCGGTATGACCAAGTACTGTCCTCAACTGCTTGACTGAGTTGGGTGCTGGGAGATGTACAATGATGGCAATCTTTGCAGGATCTACCATCAAGCCTTGTCTGCAAACAATATGACCCAACAAAATACCAAATGGTGCACAGAATATACATTTATTCAAGTTAAGAGAAATCTGATATTGCCTACATTTCTCTAACATGAGCCTTAAATCTCCTATATGCTTGTCGATTAATCCAAATACAGTCCAATCATCAAAATAGACTTCTAAGAATTTATGAATGTATTCCTTGAATACAACAACTACTACTCTAGAGAAGATAGCTGGTGCATTTTTAAGACCAAAGGGCATTACTGTGTACTGGAATGAGCCCCATTCTGTCGCAAAAGTGGTCTTATGTCGATCCTCTAGATGGATTCTGATCTGGTGATAGCCTGAAAAACCATTAGTGAAGGAGTAGACCTCCTGTCCTACCACATTGTCTAACACTTCATCAGTGAAAGGTGTCGAAAATGGGTCATGAAGTGATGCGTCGTTGAGTTTGCGCAAGTCGACACAAATCCTGATTTCTCCTTTAGTTTTCTTTTCCTGCATGACCATGGGACTAACCCATTCGCTTTCTTCTACTGGTTCAATGATGCCTGCTGCTAGCATCTTATCGATCTCATCCTTAACTTTTTCTTTATAGCAGTGATTCAATCTGTATGGACGCTGCTTAACTGGCCGAGCATCCTCTTTCAATGGTATGCGCATGACTCCCAAATCTCCTACTATTCCCTTCATCTCTGTGAACTTAGTGGGAAATAGGTCCTGATAGTCGTGTAAAAGATCTGCGATGTGTCCTACTGTTTCATCATCCCAATAGTTTCCAATAGAGGGAAACTTAGGTTCTGTTTTTGTGCCAATATTGATCTTTTTAATCTTGATAGGTTCTGTGATAGCTGGAATTTCTAGTCTTGGTCCATTAACATCGCGAGTCCCTTCTGACTCGAGAATGTTGACACTGCGAGGGTTCTCATCCTCATCATCTGGCTCTACTGCAAAGTTGTAACATTCTAGCACATGTTCCAACTGGATAGCCCAATCAGGCTGAGCAGACACTAATAGGGTACAGTCGTCAAATACCTTAGTCTTTATTACATCTAGAGCCAGATCAATGCTTGGATACTCAGATTCAAAAGTGAAAGTGAGTAGGAAGTTGTCTATCATAAGTGGCCATGTGATGGTTCCTTTGTGCAACTTTGTCTCAGTGTACCAATTCCTTGGAATTGTGTCTAAAGTGTGAATGAATAAGTGAACACATTCATCCTCTGTGTTAACACCTGTATTTAACAAAGGGAGAAATAAGACCATAGTGGGGATAAGGTGATGTTGTTTAAATACTTTGGTCAAAGGATATATTGCAAGGGTGGAATGATAGTCAAAGTTTCGATCAATTTGCCAAAGAGCCCAGGCCGCGATGAAGGAAGGAATAAAATCAATGGTTGGTGTTCCCCCCGCCCTTCGCAACATGCAAGGAAGATAAGAAAGGTTCCGGTTTTTAACCAGCTGCACAGATCAAAGGTTATAAAGTGGTCTTGGGTAGATCCACGGTGCACATCAAATCCGCCTTGAGAAGGCACGAGTTGGTTAAGAAAATGGAGTCTAGCGGAATCGTGTATCCTTCTCTCAATCCGACGGCGGGGAGGCGAGGTCGGATCATATCGAGGGATGAGAGTGATTCCAGAAGCGAAACATGCACGGCGGATAAGCCCGAAAGGCCCAGCGAAATTTGTTATCCGACGACACATCTGACAGACGAGAATCAAAGTGGGATGGATCAACGGTTGTTATACGTTTCGGGGAGTGAAATTGCACGGGAGATAAGTCCCCGACTCCCAGCGGAATTGGGTAGACGTCGACATATCTGACGGCTGATGAATGCCTGGCGATCACATCAACGGCTGAACAAGATTTCGGGGCCCAAACTTGCACGTTGGATAAAGGGAAGGTGCCCAGTGGAATTTGATAAGTGGCAAGTGATCTAACGGCTCGCCAATAAAGGAATATTAGATCGAGAGCTATGAATGAGTCCGGAGATTAAAGCTGTACGAGATTTAAAGCCAGAAAGCCCAGCGGAATGTGGGACGTGGCGTTCGATCCAACGGTGAGAATGGAAGGTACGGCACAGCAACGGTTGTGAGCGTTTCTGGGGCACGAAGTTGCACGTTGGTTAATACCAAGGCGTCGGGCGGAGCGGGATACGCGGCACACGATCCAAAGGCCAGAAATTAAAGAGAAATCAGATCTACAGTCGTGGATGAAACTGGAAAATAGAAGTGCACGGCAGTTAGAGATAAGTGGTGGTTGCGGCAATAAATGCTGTCCGCGTGGAAAATTAGGTGGTCCTATAAAGGCAGGGTGGACCTCTCCTGTGATTATTTTATTTGCTCGGGACCCGGTGAAAAGGACCTGGCGATTCGGGAGCTTCCAGTTGTGAGTACCAGGCACGTTCCGAACACACGCCTCCACAGTAAGCCAGGTAGGACTTTAATCCTGTAACTCCTTCGCCCAATTATCATTATCAATTAAGAAATGGACCAACAGAGCGAGGTTTGTGTGTCTAGTTGGGTCCCGGATGATAGAGAGGAATTTCTGGTAGACAAACACAGGGGCGTCTGCGACCCCTTCCTGTCCACAGGGAGCGTGTCTGGCAGCAAAGAGAAACTGTGGTCTTATTATTCGCAGGGGAATGACGTTCTGAATGTATGCAAGTATTTTTTGTACCATTTCACACTGGAGCAAACCCTCCACTTCCCTGAATTTGCCGAATGGTGCGCAGTGAATTATTCTCCCTCTCAGAGGATCATTGCGAGTCGGTCCACGTCGAAAATACTGTGTAAGATTGATGCTTCGGTCATCAGAGAAAACCTTATTCTGCCCGAAAGCTACCCTGTAAATCGTGAGTCTGTAAATGAATCTGTCCTTGCCAAGTTTTTCAAAAATTGTGAAAGTCAAAGTCGCTCTCAATTCCTGTCAAGTATCCTGAAGGAAGGTCAGTCCCTTGAGGGCTTTTCCTCGCCTTACCCCTTGCACATTTTTAGAACTGAGGTGCAACTGGTAATGTCTTTGGTCTGTCAAGTGTTAGGTCTAGATGATGATTGTCATATAGGTGATGTTATCCTTGGTTTCTTGTTAAAAATAAATTCTTTAAGTCCCGAGTCTCAGTTAGTCCCCGTGCTTAATTTAGATGAGTACATTGCCGAAGTGATCCACCTCCAGTTGACTGAATTTCCCAAGGTCCAGTTTTTTAGATTTCAAACACACTTGCTTAACATGTTATTATGTTCTAATGTTACTGAATTAAAGTTCTTAAGTGCTCTATCTTCTTCTGATTTTCCCAAGCAAATCAACATGGTTGAATTTGCTAATTCGATCATGTCTGAAATATACAGGATGTTATTTGATGAAGACCTGCCCCGGGTCCTGGAAGAAATGAGATGTCGAATGCAGTCGTCGCCTGAAGAGCGGGTGGGGGACTGGTTCCTGTACAGAGGTTACACAGTGTTGAGAGTATATGGTTTTACTGGCCAGCCTTATAGGCTACCATCCTTCTTGACCCCAAGGATTTTCGCACTGGATTTCATGAGGCAGAGATTGTCGTCAGAGGAGGAGCACTTTGGTGCTTTCAAAAAATCTTTGAATATTAAATTTCCATTTAAAGTAGGCCCTTTCATTTTTAAAGGTAAAGGTGCCCTAGCATTTATAGAAAGGTTGATGGAGAATATGGATTTCATAAAAGATGTAAATATGAACTACGACCCCCACCAGGTGATCTCATTGAGAAAACAGGCAAACAGGAATAAACCATTTGAACATCAAGCTATTGAGGGGCTGGCTGAAATGGCCAATTTGCTGCAGTATACTAACAGGTCAGATTCTGATGAAGAGACACATGCTACACCGGTCACAGCGACCCAAATAACAGAAGGTGCTGGTATGGTAGTCAAGAGGAGTCTGTCTGGAGCTGAGAATATGGATGTGGATGAAGAAGGGCCCCGTAAAAGGGCCAAGCTGCTTGAAACTGGTGAAACTATAGACGAGGAGGTTTCTGATGATCCCAAAAGAGGTGCCCTAGTTCCCCTGAAAGCGGTGCAGATAAGCCAAGTCTCTTTTAAGAATCCGGAAGGTGATGTAGATAGTACGGAATTGTGCCACATGTTTAAGTCGAAGGAAGACCTAAAATCCAGTTACATGGAGAAGAGGAAGCAGTCTATGGAGGAAACGAGAAATTTGCTCCCGAAGGTTAGAAGTCTGTACAGTTCAAAGACCTCTCTGGTCTCTGCTAGAGATGCTGAGAGTAATACTTTTAGAATGGCTATGGTAAGTGACAAGAGAATGTCTGAAATAGAAATCCGGTTAGACAAAATCAGCACTCCGGACAAAATTCAACTCCACAAACAGACAAGCGATATCATCTACTCAGACTTGCTTCAAGCCATGATGAAGATCAATAAATTGCAAGTCTTGATAGATAAATTGGAAATCCAGTTGAAACATGAGAAAGTAGAGAATAAAGCAAATGCTGTTCAGATTAAGAAGCTACAGACAGACATTGCTAGTTCATACAGTACACAGGCAGTCAAGAGGTTGTTAGAGGAAAAGGATAATTCCCTCCAAGTCCTGAAGAAGAAACTGAAAATCCCAGGCACTGAACATGTTCAGTCATCTGAATTGCTAGCCCTTTAAGAAGAAAAGGATAAAGTCCATCAGGAGATGATGGAATACAAAGGAAGAGCCGGAGAGTTACAGGAGGAAAAAGAGAAGTGGGAAGCCGAAAGGGAGGAGCTGTTAGCCCAAATCTCCTTGATGAAAAAAGATCAGAATGAAGAGAAGGAGATTATGGAAGAGTTGATGAGCCAAACTCCCACCGGCGAGGACTTGTCTATTGTAAATATCCAGAAGCCTTTAGATGATTTATCTACTGATGATTTGTTGGTACCAATGTCATAGGTGAGTTTGAAGGAAGAAGCAATCAAAGATTTGAAAGCAGAAAATGAGAAGATGAAAGCTGAACTGGTGAAAGTTAATGAAAGCAAAAAATAGATCTTGTAAAACAGGAATCAATTACAGAAAAAGCTCAATGAGCTAAAAGAAAAATGCATTGGGAAGGGCCCTCTTCAGGGGGCGAAACATATCATTTGGGACACCCTGACTATAGAGATTACCAAGTTCCGACACTACTTGAATTTTATTGATGATTTGAGTATACTGACAGATTCGGCTCAACAAAAACTGAAATTGGTAAATGAACACATGGCAAAAAGACCCCTCAATACAACTCAGAGCGCATTAAATTTTCTGAATTCACTGACATACCAGAAGTTGCACGACATGGGCATAAAGGAAATAATCTCAATAGTGTTGTGGGCGAAGAAGATCATCCACAAACACCATTTAATGAAGACTGTCCAAGACAAGTCAGAGGAATTGCTTGTGCAGGTCAATGAGTTCAAACAAGAGTTTAAAGAGCTGTTCGAAGATGGATTTCCGTCCTTCTGGGACGAAGAAGGTCGAATGCTCCCTCCGGAACATTATCATCACCTGCTTGTCCGGGCTCGCATGGACCACTCAAAATTTAATAACTTGGAGAAGAGCCTGACAGGACAAACCATTGTGAACATGTTGACGGAAGACTTTGAAATCCTGCAAAAGTTCGCAATCATCAGAGCCAGATCACCCAAGAAATCTTATGAAGCATTTATGGAGCTCAAGGTAGCAATTCGGGAGATGATGGAGTGTAACACCCCAAGTTCGGAGCAGTGGAAGGCTGTAGAGCAGTTTGGGAAAACAAAGTATATTCTTCCCCCATAGGAACAGGTGTCAGGTACTGAAGGGCTGATGGGGCAAAGACATGGAGATGATGGGGCAAAGACAAGGAGCTGATGGGGCAGAGACGTGGAGCTGTTGGGGCAAAGACGTGAAACTGTTGGGGCAAAGACGTGGAACTATTGGGTGAAAGTTTGTTATCCAGTTGATTTGTACTTTGTGATCTGTTAGGCGTGGAGTTGTAACAACTTCCTAGTGGTGTAGGAATTCAGTTACAAACTCTAATTTACGCCGATCATTCTGTTATTGATCTGCTGGGGGCCGACTTATTGTTTTATATATAAATTTGTATCTTTTTATGAGATGGGGGTTGGAACCCATCGGGTCGTGAATAATTTTGGAGAACATATCTTTTTTTTGAAAGAATAAAGTGAATGCATGAGAGTTTTGTCAGAGATTCATGTGTTGTTGATATTACAGTCTGTGCTTCCTCTTTATGTGATTGTATTTCCCTTGTGTAACACTCCATTTTGTTTCTTCCTCGTATCTGGAAAATAGCTTTAGAGAATCAGAATTCATGTGTTTATGCTCTGGTTATCATTTCAGATATTATATGAATTTTTCTGCTAAAGTTGATATAGAACTCATCCTTGTTGATGCTCTGTATTAATGGGTTGTTTCTTCATCTCTTCTGTTCCACCAGAATCAATTTGAATGACTGTGATGATATGATTACCTTGCCTCTGATGAATATCATGTATATGTCTTTGTGGTATCTTTGTATTGTATATGACTCCATGCCCAATGGTTATGTTATTGTTTCAGCCAATATATAAATCTGTGAATGTTATTTCAAATCTGGTCTTGTTAAATCTTTCTTAAGAGATCCCTTTCTGGAAGAAAATACCAGTTTCTTCCTAAAGTAGTTTTGTTGTTACCTTGGAGTATACCTTTTACAACCTAGGTACATTCTGAGTGCTAACACTCTAGAATATCCGACCAACTCTGTTCGCAAATCTGAATAAGTGACCTGGGGTCACTCTCTCCTGTGTATTTCTGCTATAACGGCCCCTTGTCGTTAGAAAATCTGATCGCCATCAGTCTCTTAAGATCATCCCATGATGCGATATGTTCTTTATGTGCATTCCACCATCTTGCAAGTGTGGCTTTTACTGCAAGGTCCATAGTTGTCAACCTCTGCTCCTGAGGAATTTCCTGCTCAAACTACTGTAAAACGTCATTGACATCCACTAAGCCATGAAAGGATAGAATATCAATAATGTCTGCGCCAATCCATCATAGTGACTTAGTCATAAACGCACATCTGCGAGCTGAGACTTCGTAAAGTCTGTTCTGCCAGTTCTCTAGACCAACATCCGAATCTGATGCGCATGAGCTGTCGCATCACCAACTGATGTTTCCTTCTGCGGTCGGATTGATGTAATCACTCTGATTAGCTGTCATCTAATAGAGGCTCTCCATATTATGCGCCTCTTCCTCTGCTCGGATAGGTTCAATATACCTGGGACCCTGAAAAGGATCCAACGATGCGATGACCCGGATCTAACTATCCTCAAAGGTCATTTGTCTTTCCTTTAAGACGATAACAGCCATGTTATCGATTGCCCAATCAATACCTAGTAGAGCTGGATATGGTCTACTATCGCCAATGATCTCTATAACTTCAAAGTCTGCAAAACTGTGGACTCCGTCAATATCAACTGGTATCTGCGGTAATCGACCCAGTGGTGATACTCGCTACTGATTGGCTAGTCGCAGATGGATAGGCGATCTGGCTAACTTAGGGATACCCATCTGTTCCCATGTCTGCATAGTCAAAACATTTACCTCTGATCCTAAATCTAAGATTACCTCATCCATTTCAAATTCTCCAACTTGTGCTGTGAGTCTCATCTCTCTTCCTGTTCTGGTATGTCCCATAATATTATGAACAGCACGTTGTGCACTGCTCACAGAAGAAGATGGTTGACACTGATCTATGATGCGCTGAAGCTCTCCAACAGCTTTCTCATTTCTAACGAGTTTCAAGCAACTCCGCAGGAAGGATTGTACACTCCCTGTCGACTCATCCTCTTCGCACCTTCCCAATGTGGTAACCTGCGATATCTGCACAGGACTCATGCCACAAGGTGTTTGCTGCTGCGGTAAGCCCCTGCACGGCAGTACCTGTGATCCTAATGCTGTAGGTTCAGTAAAGAAAGTTTGAGCTTTCTGAAACGTTTCTTTGTTCTTCTACAGGTCGAGTGGTGTTAATTTAGTAGTGGCTTTGCGCACCCACTCCGGACCTGTGTTCTTTTCTGCATGCTGTGATTTTGGACTAGTATAAGTACCACTGTGAGTCACAATATGGACTCTTGGTTCTGGCTCTTTCTGCTCAGTAGAAATAAGCTGAATGTTCTGGTTTACTGCTGGCTTAGGGTCTCTAATATTGGCTATCAAGATCGGACACTCTTCTATAGGGTGATCATAGGACTTGCAATACTTACATGTCGTACTAGGGTTCTGACAGTCCCTAGCATAATGTCCTACAATTCCACAATTGTAACAAGTAATAGGTCCACGGCCACGGCCAAAGCCTTCTCCACGGCCAAAGCCTCCTCCACGGCCTCGTCCTCTGCATCCTCCTCCACGACCAACATGAGCCTCTTCATGTTGTGGTCCTGCTATTTCTGACTGGACTCTATACAAGTCATGATTTCTTTCTATCATAAGATCATAAGCTCAACAATTATGTTCAGCATGACCTACTGACTTATAGAAGTTACAATATAAGTTCTTAGGGGTTTGTACATACTTCTGAAGTAAAGGGCATTCCGGTGGTCGATGTCTTCTTGTTCTGCAGAGTTCACACCACGACCCTTGAGTCTGTAATAAGGGGTTAGGAGCCCCACTTGCTAAATACTCTACAAATACTGGACAATTATCCTTAGTATGGCCCTATCCTTTACACTTTATACACCATATTTCTTGTGCAATCTCTTTTCCTTTCTTAATCTCATGCATCTGTAACGTGAGATTGGCTAACTGGTTCTGTAAGCTTGTCATTCCTGTACTAGTCTCAGCTAGAGGTGAGGCCTCTAGTTTCATTGTCATATCCAACGCTTCATCCTGCGTACGAAGTCTCTGTTGCATTAATGGAAGTATGATGTGAGGAAGCAGTGCTGCAATGAACCATTCCTTATGCTGCTCTGGCGCAAACTCAAAGCTGACTTGGTCTATAAGGGCTTTGAACTTCTGATCAAAGTCCCATACAGACTCTGCAGGTAGTTGTTTAATGTCTTTAAGCTCTGTGATACACTGTGACTCAGACTTAGGTTTCTTAAATTCTTTAATCATGGCAGTCCTGACTTGTACGAGCATTCTGCCTGGTGCTGTTGTATACTTCATATACCATGTTAAGGCTCTATCTCTAAGTGTAGTGACCAACTGGACAATTTTAATATTATCGTCCTGGATTCCTTTAATGGTCCATACAGCTTCACATAGGAACCAATACTGTTTTGGGTCTTCTGCCCCTGTACCCTTGAAGGTAGGTAGTTTCATGTCATCCCCCATCCTATTTCTACGTGGTGGATTCTGGTTTGTTGTATTACTACCACTCGGCGGTGTAGATGTAGGTGGTGTAAAGGTAGTATGTACTGTATGTGAACTACTAGATGTACTTCCTACGGGATTACTCTGAGTCCCGGTTGTTTTCTGTGGGGTATAAGGGTGGTAAGGGATACCCCTACTGTTCTCTCTATATTACTTGGACTCTGTTCTCTAGTGGTGTCTGAAATGTTTTCAAAGAGAGAAGATCTAAAATCTACTTTATATTTCTTACCACTACGTGTACATCCAATTTCATCAAAGTCACTCTCAAACTCTTGTGACATTACACTTATTTACTTATTCATCTGAAACTATATCCATTACTCCTTTTTCATGTAATAACATCTTAATGGACAAGTTTAAAGAGCTTAGGTACTTACCACAGTATCCTTTGAAGAATTACCTCTCTGCTTTGCTGAAACTTTTTCTTTGATCAACTGCAAACTCTGTAACGAAGCCTTCCAGCAAAATCGCAAGCCAGAAGTCTACAGCACGTGAAATGGGATTATCTACACTCTTCACGGTCTGAATCAGCTCCGGTGTCCAAACAATGTTCCTTTTCTTCTTGAATATGTTCTGATCAGTCAACTTTGATAACCATTCGTACAACTCATTTGCATAGGTCGTAAAAAATATTGTATGCAAATCAGTGAAGATATGTTTTTGTAACCAGTCCTCTGTACTCAGTCTAGGACTCTTGTTTTCTTTTTCAACAAATTCTTTCTCCTTAGACTCAACCCAGTGGTTAAGTTCTTCTTTAGTAGGATGCGAACAGAACATTAGCTCGTCAATGTTTTCAAAGCCGGCAACGGAACCATTTGTTGGTCTCTATGGGCAGACCCGGGTTTACTTGTTATGTACCTACAAAACCCCTAGCTCACTGGCCCTTTCGGCGACAGACCGCAGAGCAACCTGAAGTCTCACCCGAAGTGATCTTAGATGGGTTGGCTGAAGACTCAAGTGTCCTCAACCAGGTTCTGTAGCATCCTATTGGTCTCGTGACTCTTCTTCACTAGCAGGATCTCTCTGCGATAGCGATTCCACCTTCTAGCTGGCGCTGGTAGGAAATGGACTCTTATCGCATCGCGGCTTCTAGCGCGATGCACAAACTATCTCCTCTACTCAGTTCCTATCCTGCGATATCTCACACCTAATTTTCTTCGACAGTGCGATATCGCCTTTCTATACTACGATATCCTTTATGGTAAGACTTCAATATGGCCCTCACGGCCCAAGGCTTCTCTCTTAGTATACTAGTTAAGCTAAATAGCCTCACTTAGAATCCTATAGTCTAATATGCTTAACATCAACTTAACATCAACTAGGCTGAACTCGCGAAACTCATATACCGGAGTAACTTAATGCAATAACTATCAACTAACATGAACCAAGCGCTGATAAACTCATATACAGGCTACTTGATACATTCAACCTGCGGTTAGCCTTCTATGCGCTATAACTGAAGCATAACATACATACATTCATCACTGATAAGCAACATTCATGTAACATGTAACAGATAACACATAAGTAAAGTACAAACACATGAAATAGTCGCACAACACACAGATTTTACATGGTTCACCTCCAGGGGGGAAGCTACGTCCATGGGAACTGGTTTTTATATTATATCTTGAGAGAGTAAACACAGCTCCGCTGCAATCTGATATGCAGCTCAAGATCTTCTAGGAAACTCTGCACACACAATCGAGATCCCTTCTCTCTTAGATCTCGTCTCTTATATTGCCTTCTCTTACAATATACTCCTCCTCTCTCTCTCTCTCTCAATCCCTGTGGATTTTTCAATCCCTGCGGATTGTTACATACATGCTCAAGGAGCCAGCTACTGGTTACAGTAAGATAATACAGATGGAATAACAGGACCAGAGCTCGACTCTTACAATACTGAGACTCTAGATACACTTGGTTAGCTAAATGACTCAGCGACTATCCCCCGTCTGACTGTCTAAGCCGCTACCCAATTGTCTAACTGTCTAAACTTTTACATTACAAGATACATGCTTATATAGGCGGCCCGAAGGTCTCGCCATTACAAAACTGTGGGCCTTTCCCAACAGTAACCCAAAAACCCTAACTGTGACAGTTGGGGCGTCTGTACTGTGGGCTGTCGCTTACCGTCACACCACAGCTTTATGCAGTCTTCCACGTTTCTCGGCGCTGATCATGGGTATGGGTGCCGCTTCCTGCTGTCCTTTGTCTTCAATACCTCGGCCCGCTGCTCCCTTTCCTTTATGAGGGTAGCTGAGCCCTCCTGTCTTCGCTACTGCCTTAAGTGCAGTGGTTGAGCTCTCTCTTCTCGGCCGCTCAGGTACTGTCTTCTTTTGACTTCCCTGTCCCGATGTAGCAGCTTTTCCTGTAGCTGCGGGACCCTGCTCCAATAGTTCCTACATGATCAAATGTGAGTGCACGCCCTTCTGACATTGGTTGTTAGATGTAAGTGCAAAGCCCTTTCGACATGAAGGATTGGTTCCTTGCATGGTCGAATATAAGTCCTGAGCCTTTCTAACATTGGCTGTCAGATGTAAGTGCAAAGCCTTTTGGCATGGAGGATTGGTTCCTCGCATGGCCAAGTGTAAGTGTTGGGCCTTTCCAATCATTGGTTGACGGATGTGAGTGCTAGGCCTTTCTGACAGGGTTGTGGGAGGTGTTCCCACATAGTCAGATGTGAGTGCTGGGAGTTGCCTTTCTGGTATGATTATAGGATTGGTTCCTACATGATCAGATATAAGTGCTGGGTGGGCCATTCTGACTTAGGGTCAGATATAAGTGCTGGAAAAGACCTGCACGGAGGGTAGGCCTACAACCAGCATGAAAAAGGGCTGGCTCTGTAGAATTTCCTGTGACGAGAAGAATCATGAGATAACACCCGTGAAGATTCAGTGTTGATGATCCAGCAGAGATGATCCAAATCTAGAGATGATCCAGATCGAGGGATGATCCAGATCCAGTGACGATGATCTAGATCAAGTGATGATCCAGATCCAGGTGAAAATGACTTGAAGATGAAGATGACTTGAAGATAGAGATGACTTGAAGGTGAAGATGACGAAGACTTGATGATGATCCAGATGATACAAAGAAAAAGACTTGTGCTGATAAATTGTCTCGAGAGAATGCCTTCCTAGTTAAGAGGGAGTGTTGATGTAATTGTAACTTCGGAATGTATTCACTTGTATTTCTTATGTATTGTAACCCGATGTTTATTCCGAGATGTATTTGTAATGTACTTGAGTCATGTCATGACCCGATGTTCCTATCGGGAAGTTTCTATAATGTAAACAAGTCATGTCAAGTGAAGGTGGTTAAATCTCTTATTGTCTAAGGGTTAAAGTCATCGCAGTTTCGGGGCACTAGGGTTATTAGACTCACCTGGTGAAATCGGCCCTAGTTGGTTTTAGTCAAGTCGGGAATTAGTATAAATAGAGAGCTAGCCTCTCTATTTATCACACACTCACTCACACTCAGTTGTAGCACATAGCTGAGGAAGAGAATGACATTGGGGAAAGGAAGAAAGAGGTTACTGCTGTCGGGAGATCATCTTACCGTTTTTGGGTTTCACTTTGGTGTTGATTCTATCTTAGAGGAAATTTTCCGACTGCATGGGATACCGAAAGTTATAATCTCAGATAGAGATCCTAAATTTACAGGTAACTTTTGGAAATCTCTATTTAAAGGATTAAACACTACACTAAATTTTAGTACTTCATTCCATCCTCAAACTGATGGATAGACTGAAAGAGTAAACCAAGTACTAGAAGATTTACTAAGAATGTATGTAAAAGACCAGCCAAGTAAATGGGAGGATTATTTGCATCTCGTAGAATTTGCCTATAATAATAATTATTAAGCGTCAGCCAAATTTAGTCCTTTCGAAATCTTGTATGGAAGGAAATGTAACACTCCTATCTCTTGGAGTAATTCGGTGGACAGATTAGTATTAGGTCCTGAACTATTGAAAGAAATGGAAGAAATTGTAAAGCAGGTACAAGGTAATTTGAAAATTGCGCAAGATCAACAAAAAAGTCAAGCAAAACTTAAAAGAACTCCAAAAGAGTTTCAGGTAGGTGAACTTGTGTTCATCGAGGTGAGACCCAAAAAGAGTTCTCTGAGGTTGGGTAGTTGTGAAAAACTAGCACCTCGTTACTGTGGTCCATTTGAAATACTGTCCAGGATTGGACAGGTAGCTTATCAATTAGCATTACCACCGAATTTAAGAGTTCATAATGTTTTTCACATTTTTGTATTAAAGAAATATGTTCATGATGCTACTCATGTTGTTAACTGGAATGATGTACAGGTGGAACTTGAAGGATATTTTCTGGTGGAACCGGACTGTATCCTCGGGTGGAGGGAGATCACACTTTGGAACCGCACCATTGGTCAGGTGAAGGTGCAATGGAAGCACCTTAGTCGAGAGGAAGCCACTCAGGAATTGGAAATTAATATGCAGGATGCATATCCAATTCTGTTCCAAGGGAATTCTGAGGACGAAGAATAAATAACATCAAGGACGATGTTATAATTTAAGGGGGTGTGTATGTCACATACCCCAATTTTGCAAAAACAATTTGATATTATTTGAGGACAATATGTTAAATTTTATGCTAAGTTGTAATTGATGACTCAGTAGGGTCAAGGATATCTATTGTAAATTCTGAATATTTTATTTATAAATAAATAAAGGAGGAGACAACAGCTTAGGAGAGTTGTTAAAAGAGTGTTTACTGGTTAAATTTGTGGAGGAGACTAGGTGGAGAGAAAACTGACATGTGGCAGGTAACTTTTGGAAATCTCTGTTTAAACCACTTCCAACTATTGCAGGTGGCAACCTCCCTACATTTGGGGTCATGATTCCCCAAGAAAGTGGAATCAGAGCAGGTGGCTCAATTAATGAAAACTGACCCAAAAGACCTAGGCAATCTTTATAAAAATTCCCATTGAAGAGAGTTGAGGCTCCTCATTCTAGAGAAGCGATCATTCAAGTTGAATGAATGTACTTCAAAGAAATTCAATGGAAGGGAAATTTGGAAAGTGTTTGAGGGGATAACTGTTGATTGATCTAGTGTAGCTTTTAAGCTGAAGATCATACTGCTGAGAGCAGAGTATTTACTAAGGTATTGAACTAGTCAGTTGATAGAGGGTTCTACTATTTGCATTCTCCACCAGTTCTCAGCCAATAAGACCAGGAACAGGCTTGGGGGTCCTGAGGAAGCGTTGTTTGAGCGCTCTTCAGGAGATTGGTAGGGAGGAACGACCTCCTAAAGCTGTTGTCGTTCGTCCTGAATAGGTTCTACGTTATTTTATTTTACTGTGTTAGTTAAATAAATCTTAATTAATTGCTAGGTGAATGTTAACAGTTCAGTTTGTGAAATGTTTGAGTTAGTATTTTTATTAAATTATTTTAGAAATGAAATGGATTTAGAAAATAATGTGTTAGAATGTAAATAAATTTCTAAACTGTGTTTTTCCACACCTAGAAACCAAGCCGTACTCTAGCACAGATAGAATGCTTTGAGTAGATAAGAGAATGAAAATGGTAGATAGGATTGTGTAACTATAGATAGCAGAGTAATTTTATTTCAATGTTTTAAATACTATGGAGGAAAAACAATATTATGATTTATTTTGTGTTCACTGTTTTCACTTAGTAGACTGAATGAAGTGCAGCAGTAAAACTACATTAGAGTTACAGTGATTACATACAGTTAAGTATATAAACAAGCTACTAACCACACAGTTTATCTTCTAATAATATCAACTAAATCTAAGACTAATATTTAAGATAAACTAGATAGGGTTATGTTAAAAGTCCTCAATTTATAAAGAGTAAATAGAGTTACAGAGTTTACTTTCTATCCTTTAGAGAACTCTGAATAAATTCTATGTGACAGATTAGTAAATAAAAACAATGTAAATATAAACAATAACTAATATAAAATTAAATATTTACATATTTAGAAATTATTTTACATTTTGTTGGGGCGCATACTCCATGTTCGGGTAACTCCGCGGTTAATTAGAAAATTTGTAAGCGGAGCTATGGGCCAAGATAGTCTTAGGGGTGTCAGGGTAAGTCAAAACCCTCTTTTTGTAATAAACCCGTGGTTTAAATCCGGGGTTTAGGGTTTTTGGGTGCCCATGGTTTAAGACCATGGTTTTGTAAAATTGCGCAGTATAAATAAGCGCTTGTGTAAAAAGGATAGGTTAGGCTTTTTGATGTAAAGAAAGATAAGGCGAAGTAAGGTTGGTTTTTGTAAGGAAAGGATAAGTCCCAGCTGTGTGCGTGGACGACCTCTGCAGCTGTGTGCGCAGAGGGTTTTTGTAAGGAAGGAAAGAAAGACCTGCAGCTGTGTGCGCAGGAGCCTGATGCTGTGTGCGCGGCTGATGAAGGACTGAAGAGATCTACAGCTGAGTGCGCAGATCAACTGTGGTTTTGAGGAAAGAGGAATAAAACGCAGTTTGTGGACGTAGCCCCTACACTGGGGGTGAACCACGTTATATTTGGTGTCGTGGTTTTATTGTGTTGATTCTGTTTCTGTTATTTTCATGCATTAAACTGAATACATCTAATAACATAAGATCACTGCTAGTAATAAGCTTCGCTGTGAATTCCCTGTAGTGGGTTGTGCAAGTTTAGTTTGTTTATTGTGCTGCGAGGTTATATGTGAATGAATGATAAATTTACAAGTGTTGATTAATAATTGTGTTTAAAGGCTAAGGTACAGTAATACCCTTCTCTGCATGCAGAAACCTGATTCTGCGGCACCCCATTGCTGTTTCGGGTGAGACTGCAACCTGCGCGCAGGTTGTTGCCGAAAGGGCCAACACGGTGGGTCTTTTGTTGGTGCGACGCATAAGGATTAACTCGACTCTGCCCTATTGCCCAACACATTTACCAGACAGGCTTATACCTGTGAAGGAAAAACTTTAGGGTCGAAACCCTAACAATTTATTTATCTATTATAAATTAATTTATCTAAGTTGTAATCCATTTACATTAATAATTATATAAATAAACGTTACAAGAAGATTATAGCATATACTATAGAATGTTTACAGTCTTTTCTTAAACAAATATCTTTTATAAACAAGCAAAGATAAGTTTACATTAACAAGTTAAAATACCACCACACATCTGTAATAGCCAAACCGAAGTAACAAGAAGCATAACCTAAGTATTAATAAATTGAAGAACATATTTAGACAAGGGTTTCATTTCTAGTAAACCCTATCTTGTATATTCTGGACAAGTAAGTTTAATATTATAAATTTCACATTACGACTGATCTACAATCCTCATATTAACAATAAGTACTTACAAAAGATAACTTAAACAGTAATTATCTTCACTAACAGTTGTAGAAAGAAAGACTCTAATTACACAGAATCTTAGTTTACAAAAGTACAAAAACCATTGCAAAAACGAGACAGAGCTTGAAGTTAAAAACCTTCTTAAAAACCAAATGTATTACATTGACAAGCCGTAAGGCTAAAGACTTAACCAAAATACATTACGCAGCTCAAGGCCGATTTTACCCAGCATCGTAGCAAGGGTTTATAACTTTAAACTGGAAAAACAACTTATTAAACCTCCTATTAAACAAAGAGACCGAACAAGATTCCAAGCACTGAGTTCTCTTTCAACAACCCTCAATACAAGTAGGGCGAAACCCATTTAAACTCAGGGCTTACCAGTTAGAGCCACAAGCCACTGAAGATGGTCGTCGTTTATTTTTCACCAAAGCTTGGAACTGTCACAGGTTCTTGTACAAGCATTTAACCAAGTGTTGGTTCAGGGCTCAATTCAATAAAATTTAAAAACCCTAACGGTGTTCATAATTTGATAGAGTCTACACAATAAAAACTGAGATATTTTTACCTGTAAATAAAAGAGTATTGAGCAGCGAAGAGACTATCACCAGTTGTGTAATGCACACACAAGAATCCCCAAACCCTACGACGATTGTGGAGCACAAACAGTGACAAAGAGGCTTCGCTTTACAAAGTAGTGACAGGCCACGAGGAGAACAGGACTGAGCTATGGACAAGCCAAGAACTAAACTCAAAAACCAGTAAACACTCGCATGGTAAAGTTCAAAACTAAGAAGGTTTGCAATCAAAGACCGTGTTCTGGAAACCATAGCAACGTCAAACAAAATCCTTGGAGCAAGCAAGCAGGGGACAACCTTTTCATGGCAGCCATGGAAACTATACAGTGTAGCCCGCAGGCCAACGAGAACTTCGAAGGCAAATGACAAAGCAAATAGGGTTTACAAGACTTTTATATCACCAATGCATGGACAGGAGGTGACCACGTGCCCTCCAATTCTTTTAACCATGCAAGGGTCGAGTCCATAGTCCATCTGCAGTTCAATCAATCAATTATTAATATAATGATTTAAACAAACCATGTACAAAACTATGGAGTACGCTTGTATATATTTTTCACCATTGATAACACATAAACTATACCATGTTGTATGATAGCTTTGAGATTTGCATATTTGATTAACGATGATTTCTCAACGTTGACCCTAGTGAAAGGTTGTAACAACTTTGTCATATGGATAATCCCAATGTCGATTATGCTTTAGGACATTTCCATTTATCATTTGATTTATATACTTGCAAAATGACGATAAAATATGCACATATGATAATTCAAACTTTATTATTTATAACCGATGGTTTAGAGTAGATATAATATATGAAGTTTGACTATAAGAGTAAAAAGTATTTAAACCATGACATTTAAACTACCACAAGGCTCGACCTTGGTATAAGCTCTCTCAAACAATAGTTTGCATACTCAACTTGTCAATAATAATAAACCCTATCATTCTTTGGCAAGGATAGTTTGTGATTGTTTATGTTAACCTATTCTTAGCATAGTGTAAGAATCTTGGTCATATTAATTTCACATAGGGTAAACTTCCGATTAGAAGTTCTAGGTAGCAAAATCTACCATAATAGTTATTATAAACATTAACTTGTTATAAGCTAGGCAAGGCAACATGATAATAGTAAATGTATAATGGATTAAACCATGCTCAAAGTCTATAATCATTGGAATGACACTGATAATATATTTACCTATGACTTAGACTTATGAAGTAATGGTAGATAGTACTCCATCATGAAACGATGCATTTAATTACAATGATCAAGCTTACAATGTCAAAGAGATTTCTAGGCAGTAAGATTCCTACATAATGCAAGTAACAATCAAATTGGTACATTATAAAATAAGATGGTAATGTATATTGTTACAATAGTGCATGTAACAAGGCGATAATGTAAGTACAGAAGTTTAGAACTTGTTAGTGAGTCTTTTTTTTTACATATAAGTAATAGGTTGATAATTTCCATAACTAGTAAGTTAGAGACAAAATAGAAACATGCACTCTATTGGAAATCTTTACTATCCAAATTTATAGAAGTACTTTCATGAAATAAAAGACAGTTACTTTACCTCATCAGAGCTTGATTTTAAATAGTCAGTTATTTACTAGCATTTAACATGCAACAGATATACTTCTTGCAACTTATGAATTAACCCCTACTTGATCGATCGTTACCTATTAAACCTGTAAGAACCAGCAGTCCATCTGCATTAGCATAAATGCTAAGTAAGCCCAAGTTTTCAAACATAGGTTTCACCTACTTGCCAAAAAGTAAACTTATTAGTGAAATTGAAAGAAAGCTGTGTGCAGGTCAATCTCATATACATTACGAAAATGAAAACTATATTAGTTAACGTAATATGAAAATGATTAACTCTAAGTGTTAGACTGTTTCATTTTCTGCTAACCGCTAACAGTTAGTAAACTGCGTATTCAGACATTTTATGTTATCTTAAAAAATTTAAATTTTTATGAAATTTTGGGGTTTTGACAATGGCTCTAGGCGTGCATTCAGTGTGAAACAGGACTAACCCTGCAGGTATATGCATTCAGTTTGAAACATGACTGACCCTGCGAAGACATCTAGTATGAAACTAGACTGGCTATGTGAAGTACTAGATGGATCTAGGCCTACATTTAGTATGAAATAAGACCAACCCTAAGGAGATCTACATTCAGTATGAAACATGACTGACCTTGCGAAGGCATTCGGTATGAAACAAGAGTAACACTATAGAGATATGCATCCAGTATGAAACAAGACTAACAATACAGAGATATGCATCTAGTATGAAACAAAACTGGCATTTCAAGGTACATCCAATATGAAAAATAACTAGAACTGTACAAGGTCCATCCAACATGAAAAAGGGTTGGCACTGTACAGATATGTTGATGAATCCCTAGATGGGATCTAGGCCTACATCCAGCATAAAACATGACTGGCTCTGTAGAACTTATGAGGATGGATATATTCAAGAGATGTCACTAGTCAATGGTCGACAAGATGAGAATTAATGTAGCAGCAATGATGATGATCCAACGATGATAATCCAACAATGACGATCCAGTGTTAATGAAGATGTCCAGAGACTGTGTCCATTTATGATGATGACCGAGTCAAAAGCATACCTTCGTAGTTAAGAGGGAGTGTTGTTGAAAATGTAACTTCATAAGATATTCTTTTATATATTATTATTCTATTTTATTGTACCTCTGTTGGATATGTTTTTCCTTCATCTAGGGATGTTATTATTGTATTTGTTCATGCTAAAATATTGAGGTAAAACCTTCGTTGTAAGTTGGGACTGTTGTAAAGGAAAGTATCCCATGGATAGGGTTTAAGAGGCCATCAACGTACTGGGGTTGAAAGGTGGATGCAAATAGTTCTGCAAGTATATATAAGCAAGTTTCAGGGATTGTAGTGGTTCATACCTTAGCTAAACGAAGGTTTCTCCAAGCAGCCCTTCAATCCTCTTCTTGCTCCTCTTGCTCCAAGAGACCTGCAAAATGAATTATACCTTCCTCAAACCAATATGACCACATATAAAATAATGGTAATCAAAGAAACATGAAATAATAATCTGATTAACATTATCATACGATCATAAACAAATATTCAATCACACATTAAACAATGATTTGGGAAGAAGAAGGACATCACATATTTATTAATCTTGAAAACAAGTACAAATATACCTTCTCTTCAAGTTAGACACCTCACAAAACCTTGATTTTGTTCTGTTGCTTCTCTTCTCCAAGGAACTCAGCCTCCAAGCTCTACAACACAAGGGGATGGTCACTAGGGAAAAGGTGTGGGAAAAGAGAGTCCCAATTCCTCCAGCATGACAATGAAAAATTTCAAGTATCCTCTCATGGACCTCCCTACCTCTATTTATATGCTTGTGAAGAGATAGGGTCAAAGACAAAGTAGTTACAACTGAAGGAGTCAGTTTCATAACTACCCAAACTACTCGAATTTCAAAAAACATATTTTTTGACATTTTCAGGAGGAATACGCAGGTTGTGGAGACAACAGTCCCATATGCAGGAGGTATACATGAGTTGCAATGTAAATAGTCGTGTATTTATGGCATACCCGAGTATTATATATAACAAGTCGCATGCAATACACGGGCTTCCTTAAGGAAACACACATATGCATCAAAAAATCTAATTATAGGGTACTTCTTGGAATTTTTAGACTTTGTTGTCTTCTGGAAAGTGTTAGCTGACTGAAATACATTTCCAATGGTGCAGAGATGAGGTCAAACGGAGTTACAAAACTAAATATATGGATCCTCCAAGTTAGGTGTTTTTTCAGTGACTTTCATGAAGTGTCGTCATGGAAGTGTCGACATGCGATGGAATCATGGGAAAGTGGTCACATGCAGAGATGTATGATTTTGAGCTATAACAGATGCCCCCTAATGTATGAGGTTAGAGGGGAAGATGATAGTTGAAATACATTATAAAGGAAACAACTGAGTATGGAGAGAGCAGAGAATCCAAGTTCAAAAGGCTCGAACAAAGGTACCTGAAAGAGAGATAAATGTTAGACAAAACTGATCTCTAGGACATACAAGTCCATATACAAATCATTTCCATAAAGATACAGGCAGATCCAACATATGTATAAGTGATGAAGCTATCATGGTCGCTCAATATGCAAAAAGGCACCATATCAAATCTAAAGGAGTCATGACCACAAATGAACAAGGTGGATCCATGCTCAACAATCGATCATAGCCACAAGAATACAAGGTGGATCTATGTCTCAGCAAAATGTCATATAAAATGTAGCAAGGTCTTGCGCAGCTTGGTAAATAGCAAAATGACGATGCTACTGTCGGCCCAAGGTCTTCAATCCAAATTGCCCAAAAGGTAGGAATCCTAACCATGTGAATAAAGGAGTTGAAGTCGAACATGGAGGAAACCATTTGATTACCGGTCAATAATGAGAACCGTTAACAAATGCGAGGGAAACCACCATTAATGAATATGGTCCCCAAGGTACCTAGTACATTCTGACAAGTGTGAATACAAGGACTTGAAGTTGAACACTTCAAGAATCCATCAAGTAGGAGACAATAAGGTATTCCCACCACCCAATTGTTATAGCAGATTTCACTACTCTAGGTGAATCACACTTTGTATGGCCTTCCCCTGTCCCACTGCAGACTCTTTAGACCCCATGGACTATCTTTTATCCTTTGATGTTTCCTTGATCATCCCTAAAACTATATGAAAAATGTTCTCCACGGCTTTTTACCTGATAACCGCGTACATACGCGGGTTTGACCCCTATAACCGCGTACATCGGGATGTGTGCATAATCCAAATCCTTTTGGAGTTTTCCTTGACATGGATCCGACTCATTCGACTCCTGGCCTTCCATATGCCTTGAGATCACTCAGATTTGACCCTTCATTATCCCTTGTGAAGCTATATAAGGAACCCCTTGGTACATTGAAGGCATATAGAGAGATTGAGAGCAAAGAAACTATAGTCCATTGTTGCCAGAATTTGTACTTGAGTCTGCATCCCTTTGTCCCTTGGAGCACTTTTGTGTTCTTCCCAAGCTTGCCTTTTGCTAGTGAGCTTGCTATCGTGAGATGGAGGATTGAGGTGGTGGAGGCCCAAGTGGGGGATTCAGTTTCTCCGGTTCGCAGATGTGCCGTCAGAGGTTGTATCTATCTTGTAATCTCTGATTTATATTAATGGAAATATCTTTTCTTGTCCAATGATGTGTATTTGATTAAATATTGTATCCATTGGAATATGTCAAATGCTTTTACATTATTGATTATATATGCTAGAATAGATCTAACACCATGATATATAGTATGCTTGTATTGTTTACTTGTTGTTGACGAAGTATAATATCAATTCAAGATGAAGATTGGAAAGCTCAATGGGAATCTACTTCAACCGTCCGGAATAAGGTATGAGGTATGATCCTTTAGTGTTAGACATTTTATTTCTATTGCATATTGGGAAAGATTGATTTCTGGAGTCAAAGCTGTCTGTTGTGGTACCCCAAGCCATAGGAATTTCTCTCCATAACAGAATTGGTGACCATACTGGGGAATTCCTAGTCATTTTGCCTTTAGGGGTTTTTATCGGTACAATGGGCTTGATATTATTGACTTGCTCTTTGTTTCTCCTTGTTTCTGGGTTGCATTTTATAGTATATTTGTCCATTGACACTCCCCTTTATTGGTTTGGCCTTGGCCTGCTTTTTACCACTACCTTCTCTGTATACGCGGGTTTTTGGCCAAAATTCACGTACATACGCGTATTTTTGGCCAGAAGTCGCGTACATACGCAACTGTTCTTTATACAGTCGCGTACATCCTCCCTTTTGGTGAGTTTGATGTTGTGGGAAGTTGTTGGGTGGGTTGTGAGTGTGGTTGGGTCTTCCTTGGGTCTGATGTTGTCTGTTGGATGCTTCTTTTGTGACCAAAGACCGCTTTTTCATTGATTTTTCTTTGAAAGTAGTTTTAGTCATTTATCCTTTTTGTTTTTCCATTAGTGCATTACTCTTTTAGTCTCGGTGGCTTGCTGGGCTTGTCTTTTATACTTGCTGCAGAGACTGAGAGTTTTAGATTACTTTTATTGCATTTTTCATTCTTTTATATTGAAAAATACAAAGTAGTTGCACTCTTAGTTGCATCTTAGATATGGATTTAAGGTGGTACTTGCATTGGATTGCTTGGATGAGAGTTGTTTTTAGGCTTTCATATAGGAAGGATTGCATTTGCATTCAAAAAGGAATATATATTTATGCATCTCATGTAGTGGCATACCCTATTTTTCATTTGACAAAGATTGCACTTAGCATTGTTTGTTATGGTGTGCACTTTTATTTCACTGCTGAGTCTTCATATCACTAGTTGCACAGCCATTTGCTTTTGAGTAATTACAGCCAATTAAAATCAACGCTAATTAAAATGAATTACACTCTTTTCTTTTCTAGGGTGCACCAACAAGCTTAGGTTTTAGGATCTTGGAATAGTTCATTGTAAGTTATTTCTCCAAGATCACTAAACAACAACATCTAGGTGTCTGTCCAGGTGAGTGTGTGAAATCCTTGGTATAACCATTGATCTCAGGATCCTCCTCTCAAAAGGGAGTTAAGCACGAGGCAGTGTGAGCGGTTATTGATTGGGATGACCCCTAGTCATAACTGAGTAGCACCAAAGATATTTCCAGGATTGTATTCGTATCTGGGGGCTCTTTCGAGAGTTTCGGGCTTTGCTACCCTACCCATACGGTCAATCCCTCCTGCGACTGTCCGCCTAAGCATTGAGTATATTGAGGTGACCTTAGTGGCCTTACCTAGGATATCGATGGGGTACTTGTAGAGGTTATTCTGCAGGTGTCCCGTCCAGGTAGAGGTCGGACAGCACAGTCGCTATATGCGTTGAAGCTGAGGGTCACTATAATTGGTTACGTACCTCCGCTTGTAGTGTATGGGAGTTTCGAGCCTCTCCTAGGCGAGACATACCTGCTGCATTCGGGAGATCACATATCCTCCCCTTGGTTTGCTTGTATTTTGGATGTAGATTTTCTTAGGAGTGTGCTCTTTGTGCGCTAGTTGGCCTTTGGGATTGTGGTTACTTGAGTATATTTATGCTCTCTTGAGTTCAGGTCCTTTTATTTTCGGCATGCCTGGTATCCTATCACCCGTCTTGGTCCTATTACGGACCTTGGTGTTAGACTTGGGGGCATCACAGCCCCTTACCGTGCTCATAGATTTGGGAATGGTCATCTTCCATCCTCTACTCCATTTGTGGAGGATTTTTTCCCTTCGCTGGGTCTTTACACCAGTGGTCACCCTCACTGGGGTGGTAGTGTATGTGTGAACATTGGGACTACACCTTACTTTCCGTTTTATGTCCCATTGTTCACCACATTGTTTCCTTTGGGTGTTGTTATCATGATCATTCCTCCCTATATCCTAAATTTGGATTTTTTATTGACTATTTTGGGATGTTTTGGACTAATATGGTTGTCATGTAGGGTCTAGTTTTGTACACTCTCTCCGAGGTTTCGACCCGTTCGTGCCTGTCACAGGTATTATGTCTGAACTGGCATATAGGTTAGGATGTCACATCCGCTTGCATTTATGCATTGCCTTATGACCGTTCCATCTTAACCTTAGGTACGAACCCATTCCATGGTATCACAGAACCTTCTTGCTGCTATTAGAAGTGATATTATGTGAATGGTAGAGCTTTCCTATACATGGGTGTCCTAGGTATATCCCTTTTGCATTTGGTACCCATGATGTGAGTCCTCTTTTAGGTCCGGGAGTCCATTGTATAGTACTACCATGACATTTCGCAAGAGCCTCATACTCCTCTTGATCTTATGCTAGCCTATTTCCCTCAGGACTCCCTCATGTCAAGTTGTGAATGCATTATCATGAGCTTTGCCTACCTTATTGAGCTTTATGCCGGCTCCCGACATTGCGTTTCAGCCATATATCCCGAGCTTGTCTCATGTCTAGCCATGCAGAGCCATTTTATATATCCTTCGCAGCTTGATTTCCCTTTGTATTGGGAGGGGATTTTCCCCCGATTGTCGCTATCCTACACATGTATCCTTGCATTGAGCATAGGTATGTTCCACTGCTTGGAACTAGTTTGTTTGCCCTTATGACACTCGTCTCCTCCTAGTTTGTAACTATAAAGCTATTTTATTCTTTTTTCAAGCTTTTCAAATAATTGAAAAAGTCCAAAAAAATTAAAAAACCAAAAAGCTGGACAAGGAAAGATGTTATCTTTGGCAGCCGTCGAGTCGTGTCGTGTAGGGCAGCTGCAACGTAAGTTTTTTATGTGTTTGCAACCT
>LPNX010090424.1:6296-18466 GCA_001517045.1 Pseudotsuga menziesii | reverse complement strand
ATATGAATTATGCTAACACATGAATCTCATTGGCTAACACATGATGACATGGAATTTGAATTATGCTTTAAAGGCCCATTTGGAGTTGAAATTTCCTCTAGTATATATATACACACACACACACTAGAGGAAATTTAAACTCCAAATGGGCCTTTTAAGCATAACTCAAATTCCATGTCATCATGTGTTAGCTAATGAAATTGCCTTAAATTAGAAATACCGTATAGGTATTAACTAATTTTTTAATATAAATTTGGGGATAGGTATCATAAAAAAACTTATTATTCTTCATATTTTCGACATATCTCCATGTGTTCTTACTCAAATTTCGATCGGGAGATCTCCCTGGATGCAAAACAAAATTCTGCATCCAACGAGTACCTACTTGATATACTTTTGACAGAGCCGGCTACCCAAAAAAAAGAAACACCTAAAAACATGATGATGATGTCATCATCACATTTTTAGGTATTTCTTGTTTTTGGGTAGCAGGTTTCATCAAAAGTATATCAAGTGGGTACTCGTTGGATGTGGAATTTAATTTTTCATCCAACGAGCTCTCTCGATCGAAATTTGAGTAAACTAACACGGAGATATGTCAAAAATACGAACAAAAAAAGTTTTTTTTTCTTTTCTTCCTCCAAAATTAATATATATTATTTTATTATTTTTCTTAGGAGGCCCATTTTGAGTTGAAATTTCCTCTAATGTCATTTGTTAACATTTTATCCTCATGTATCATATATCATGATCCCTAAACATATGACACTTTTCTTTTACCTTAGTGAGTTTATTTAATAAGGCCTTGAGGTAGGGGTTAGGTCAACTAGGTTAGGCAACTCTAAACCTCCTTGCATTTTGGATTCCCCTGTATAACATGGTAGTTCTTGCGTACTTTATGAGATACATAAATGCAAAACTTCATTTAATCACTTAAAAATAAATAAGATGAAATCAATGTTTTATTAGATTGATTTTCACTCAACATATTAATTATTTTCAGTAACTCCTAGTTCTTATCCAGATTCCATACTCAAAGCTAAAAACAAGGAGTTACAAACTTAGTGCAATTCCAATTCTCCTCACTCAAAACTAATGCTAGGATGTATTTGTAGGATACACCTAGGGATACAATGGCCAAGGATCCGATGTTCCATAGCTTATGATCAACATTAACTTGGAAGGATCTAGGTCTTATTCCTAGCACTTTCAATTTTAGATTTTCATGTGCTTCATAGCTCCATGCTCAACACAAAGGTTTTCATAACTTCATGTGTTCCAGAGCTTCTTATTCAACACAAATATAAACATTCATGTGCTCCAGAGGTTCTTGCTCAACACAAATATAAACATTCATGTGCTCCAAAGCTTCTCACTCAACAAAAACATCAAATACCCATGTGCTCCAGATCTCCTTGCTCAACACAAAACATCTCATCAATTATGTGCTTCAGGGCCCATGCCCAAAACAAAAAATCATATATAAAACATATGCCATTTTTATTATGCCCAATATATCAAACAAATCATCATGTTCATGTGCAGTGGGGTCTTAGTCCCAATATACCAATTAAAATATCAAAGTAATATCATCATCAATGGGGCTTATGCCCATAAGTGTTAGGTCAAAATTCAGGATATGACATCCCTACCCACTTAAAACAATAGCTTCCCTAGTGTTTTAGGGACTCAAAACGAAATCATGAAACAAGTCAAGGTAATCCTTTCTCATTGTGGCTTCATTCTCCCAAGTAGCCTCACTGGCTTTGAAGTGCTTCCATTGCACTTTAAAATGGACCATGGTGTGCTTTCTAAGATACACCTCTCTCTTGTCAAATATATGAAGGGAATCAAGTGCAAACTACCCTTTAGGTTCCACCTGTAATAAGGACCAATCACTCACATGTTTAGTATCAGTTTATATTTCTTTAACAAAGATGCATGGAAAACATAATGGACTCTTATGTGAGAAGGTAAATCTAGTTCATATGCCACCAGCCCTTTCTTGGACAGTATCTCAAAGGGTCCACAAAATCTAGGTGCCAACTTACCACACCTCTCCAAGCTCAATGAGATTCTTTTTTCTTTTACTTTCAAATAAACATGGTCACCTATCTGATAATATTTATCTATTCTTTTCTTATCTGGGTAATGTTTCACGAGGTCTTGTGCTTCTTTAAGATTCAACTAGACCTTGGTAACCAATTGTTCCAACTCCTTTAATAATTCAGTACCTAACATGAACTGATCCACTAGGCTAGTCGAAGTAACCGATGTTCTACACTTTCGTCCATAGAGTACCTCAAAGAGAGTTATCTTTGCGGAAGTCTGGTATCCGTTGTTATATGCAAACTTTGCAAGATGCACGTAATCTTCCCACTTGGTGGCTCTGTTCATGAAATGCATCCTAAGAATGTACTCTACAATCTGGTTTACCCATTGTGTCTTCACGTTTGTCTATGGGTGGTAAGCAGTACTAAAGTTCAATTGTGTCTCTAAACTGGAGAATAAGGATCTCCAAAAGTTCCTGGTAAACTTAGTATCTCGATCCTAAATTATTTCCTTGGGTATCTTGTTCAATCTAAATATATCCTTTAAGAAGATGTCGACAATGTATACTTCCTTATAGGTCGAATTCACTAGAATGAAGTGTGTTGATTTTGACAAATTGTCAACTACCACCTCCAAACAAGTAATAGAGAAACGTGAGAAGTATACCAATTCTCCAACCAAAACAAGAAATAAATAAATGCTACCAAAACAGATGAAGGGTACACCTTCTGAGTGCGCAGATGCAAACTAGAGCTCACGCAGGGAAAAAACCAGAGAGTGGAATAGATCATAACCACCATATAACCAAATGAATCATGCAAACATGACAGTCCAAGCTTAGGGCTTGAGGTTACCCCATCCTAAGGAGCATTTAATCTGAAACCTTGTCCACCACCAATGTCGAAATATCACCTTGTGCCTATAGTTCCAAAACCCAAATGCGACTTGGTGTTGAAAATACCTTTTACATTCAGAGCCCCCATCATTATATTCGTTGACATTGCTAAAGCCAAGATTCATGGCATATGAAATATTATGTAAATGGACCATCATACATATACCTTGTGACATGTAAATTTTGAACGCCATATGATTAAGTCTTGTGACTTAATCCTGTAAACCTTTGGACATAAAAACATTCTAGGTATATATTTTAAATGTTAAGCATAGGGACCAAGTTTTTTAAGTCTCCATCCATAATGATAATTCTAAACAGATAGATGCAGGTCAAACAAACCCCAACTATGATTACAACAATAACACAAATAGTAGTAGTAAGAGATGATAGGAAAGGACTTTGGTCCTTTTTTATTCAAAGGTAATGAAGTAGTTTAGAATAGGTAGCTTGTGAAAGTTTAGTTGTCATAGTAAGTTTTTGTCACCTTTTAAACTTGGAAAAAATGAAGAAGAGTTGCATTAGTTCAACATGAACTAAGTAAACCCTGTAACGTCAAGTAAAAATTGTTACCTCTCCAAGTGGCCCCATAAGGGATACAAGTCCTGCCACTCCACCCCTTGACATATACAAGTTGAGTTAGGACTTTCCATAAAACATTAAGCAAAACTAATAACCAGTAAGTAAGTTATAAACTGAACACACATACACACACATGCATGATAAGAAATAACCAGTGAAAAATGTAATCATCCAAATCAGACCATGTAACATAAACACATTATATAGAATTACATTGATAAGCACATCAGGAAAACATCAAGAAAGGGTAATAACAACTTAGGACGTTTTGGTTTCACAAACAAAGTTCGACACTTTATACAAAAGAGAAGTTATTGTCCAGTTCAGGTAGTGAATAACTAGCCTAATAAGTCAAGAGTGCCATTTCCAGCAATGGCACGACTATAAGCTAAACCAACTCTTTTAAATTCCAAAACAAGATGTTAAAGTACAAACAGTGAAATTCATAGAGTCACAGCTTTTCCAAGCTAGTGATAGTATCCAACTAACACCCAGTTGTGAATGCATACGTTTATAACAACTATAATCATAAATAAGAACTACACAATCGTGATTCCAAACCGAGGCACCATTGCAAGCAATGGTACTTCCATGAATTAAGACCCACCATTAAAACCAAACGTAGAGTTTTTCATTAACCAACAAATTCATAGATTCAAGTTACCAACCCAAAAAATACATTACAGAGTAGGTTCGTGACAGGCATGGCCTGAAGGTGCCAAACTAAAACATCTTACACCCCAATACTTCATACACATCTATGGATTCCTTAAATACAAACAAAACTCTACATAGTCGAAACCCTTAAACATTCATCCAATCGTCATTACAAACACCGAGTTCAAGGATCTGTTAAGAGCATCTACATGTAGAGGTACCAGTGCAAAATTCTTGGTACATGGCTTACCCGTGAAGGGTATTTATTTGATAGCCTGGTAGTCACCACGACCCACACATTGGGAGCTCTATCACTTACAAACAAAGAACCAGAGTGTGTTATAATTATACCAATCCTCCACCTAAAACAACAAGTAAATAGTGCTGTAAATTGAGGTGAAGAGTATACCTTCCCAAGGCACAGATTCGAACCAGACCTCATGCAGGCACAAACACCAGAGGGACGAACATAGAATAACCACCATAGATCCAAATGAATCATGCAACCATGACAGACCAAGCTTAGGGCTTGATTTTACCCCATCCCGAGGATCATTTACTCCACCACCCTGTCCACCACCAATGTCGAAATATCTCATCATGCCTATAGTTCCAAAATCCAAACACGACTTGGTGTTGAAAATACCTTTTGCATTGATACCCCCATCATTATATTCGTTGATATTGCTAAGCCAATATTCATGGCATATGAAATATGCCATGAATTTCCCATCATACATATACCTTATGGCATGTAAACTTCAAACACCGTATTGTTAAGTCTTGTGACTTAAGCATTTAAACCTTTGGATATAAAAACATTCCAAGCATATATTTTAAATGTTAGGCATAGGGAACAAGTTTATTAATCCTCCAACCATAATGATAATTCAAAACAGATAGGCATAGGTCAAACAAATCCTAGCTATGAGTAAAGCAATAACGCAAACAATAGTAGTAAGAGATGCTAGGAAAGGACTTTGGTCCTTTTGTCTTCAAATGCAATGAAGTAGATTAGCATATGTAGCTTTTCAAAGTTTATTTTTCATAGAAATTTTTTGTCACCTTTTAAACCTAGAAAAAATGAAGAAGAGATGCATTAGTTCAACATGAACTAAGTAAACCCTCTAATGTCAAGTAAAACGAGCTACCTCTCCAAGTGTCCCTATAAGGGATACAAGCCCCGCAAGTCCCACCCTTGACAATTACAAGTTGAGTGAGGACTTTCCATAAATAAGTAAACAAAACTCATAACCAGTAATTAAGATATAAACTGAACACACATACACTTACATGTATGATAAGAAATAACCAATGAACAATGTAATCATCCGAATCAGACCAAGTAACATAAACACATTATATAGAATTACATTAATAACCACATCAGGAAAGCATCTCGGAAGGGTAAGAACAACTTACGACATTTCAGTTTCGCAAACAAAGTTTGACACATTCCGTAGAAGATATGTTCGAGTTGGTTTAGCTTATATCCATGCCATTACTGGAAATTGAACTCTTCCCATTCGTGAATGTGTAGTGCCATATCCCAAATGATCTCATCTTTTGACATCATGGAATGATATCATCTTTTGATATCCTAGATGCGACACTTGAAGTTGTTGTGTGATCAGACATCTGAGCTAGTGGACATGACTCACTATAGAAAGATTATTGGGTCATTAATGTATCTGGCGAACACAAGGAAAGATATATGCTTGCTGTGAACACCTTGATTCAGTATCTAGTTAAAGCTATATAGGTTCGCTTGATATCTGCAAAGCATGTGACGAGGTACCTAAAAGGTACGATTGATCTGGGACTGTACTATGTGAGAGATCATGACCACAATTTGTATGGTTATATAGATTCATATTGGGTAGGAAGTCTTGTAGACAGAACGACCAACTCAGGTGGATTTTATTGTCTGGGATCTACCATGATCTCATGGTTTAGTAAGAAACAGTCCAGTGTTTCTCTCAGTACAGATGAAGCAGAGTACATTTAAGCTTGCTCCACTTGTTGTGAAGTGATATGGTTTCAGAGTATGATGTCATGAATATTTGACATGGAGTTGGAAACCACAGTAACTTTTTGTGACAACCAGATTTGTATAAAGATGAAAGAGAATCTGTTGTTCCATGACAAATCAAAAAATATAAAAATCTGATATTATAAATATAAGGTATATGGTACAAAAGGCATCCATCAATCTCTAGTATGTGAGTACCAATGAGCAAGTTGTTGATGTAATGACCAAGCCTCTATCTCGAGTGAAGTTTGAATACTTCTGTGACAAGATTTGTGTAGTTCGAAAGGACTTTTCTTGTAAGGATGGAAAGTGATGGGACTACAAATGATGAAGGAATCAACCTTATTCTAAAAGTAAGATCAGGTTGAAGACATGAACTCTCCTCGAACAAAGGGGGAGTAGGTTTATAATATGAAACTTCCCACGAAAGGGTGAGTAATGATGAGACTGACATCGATGATGGATGACAATGATGATGGTGTGACATTTATTTGTAGATGATAGTGCCCTCTCTTGAGGATGGCAGGTATAACACTCTATGCATGAGAGCGGTCCTTACTAACTAAAGGATGACCCTCCAAGATGTTACTCTCACATGGAGAGTACTCACATTTAGTTGTGAATACCGTAGATTAAACACTCGCTCAAGAGTGGTCCTAACCTCAGTCATCTGGATGCTCTGTAATGAGTCCTCACAAACAATAGGTCTGACATTGTGTATGTATTTGAGATCTTCCTTGCACACTATACTCTTGTATGGAGAGTATTCCTAAATTCATATGTAGGTGCCATATAATAACATTTGCTTGGGATTGTGCTAGCCTCCATGGTATGGATGCTCTATGATGAGTCCTCATGGATTCCATAGTATAAAACTCACCTAGGAGTAGTCCTAACATGTTTGGTATGGATATTATACGACGGTCTGACATTGTGTATGTAGTCAAGATATGCTCTGCAGACAATACTCTTTCTTGGAAGAGTATGCCTACACACAAGTGTAGATACCGTAGTATAACACTCACTTGGGAGTGGTCCTAACCTATTTGGTATCGACGGTCTATGATGAGTCCTCATGGATGATAGGGACAGCACTAGGTACGTTAAATATCTACATTTAGTTGTAGACAACTCAGCTAATCGATTTCATGTAACATGCTGATGGAGGATTGCATCGTCCTTGTACTTATGTCCTAAAGTGATTGGGATTGATCATCCCACAAATAGATCATGTGTACTGCAGGTAGCATGGCTGCAAAGGATCAAGTAGATCAAAGTACAATGGTGAAGGGTGAAGTAGACCAAAGTGCGACTACAAAAGATCAAGAAGGATCAAAGTGCTGCTGCAATGGATCAAAATGATCGAAGTGCTGCTGCAAAGGGATTGAAATGATTGAAGTGCTTCTATAAGGGATCGAGAAGATAGAAAGACTACTTCACAAGATCGAAGAGTTGATGCAAAGGATCGAAAAGATCTAAGTTTTTCTACAAAGGATCAAGAAGATCGAAGTGTTGCTGTAAAGGATCGAGAAGATTGAAGTGCAGTTGTAAAGGATCAAGAAGATCGAAGTGCTGCTACAAAGGATAGAGAGGATCGAAGTGTTGTTGCAAAGGATCAAGAAGATCAAAGTGTTGGTGCAAAGGATCAAGAATATCGAACTGCTACTGCAAAGGATATAAAAGATCAAAGTGCTGCTACGAAGGATCGAAAGATCGAAGCGTTGCTACAAAAAGGATCAAGTGATCATGTGATGCAGAAGATGAAGAGTAATTGTTCCAGTTACTGATTGGGAAAAACTTTATATGACGTATAGATGTATTACCTCATTGTACTATTGTAATTGTCTCTCTGTTCTGCTATAGTCTGTGATGATGTTTTCAGTAGAATAACATTCTCATTAAAGGGGAGTGTTGAAATATTGTAACTTCAAAGGATATTCTAAATGTATTTTAGTGTTCCTTCGACGGGGTGTTACTATTTTATTTGGTCATCATAGAGTAATGAGGTAAAGCCTCCACTTGTGTTGGGTCTCTAGTACCCTAGTAAATAATATAATATATTGTTTTGAGTATTCATATGAAGTCGGTCGAGACAGTTGAGTGGGGTGATTTTTCTTGTGTAAAATTTAGTTGACTCATTGTGTATAAATAGAGGAGCTGTGGTTCTTATTTGAACATAGACTCACTCACTTGAGTATCCCATAGGAGAGAGCGATAGAGATAGAACAGAAGGAGGAGAATACATGTTTTTGAGGTTTTCTTTTATACATCTTATGCAGAGGAAGTTTTTGTTTGGTTTTCTTCCCCTTGAGGGTTTCTCAAGATAAATGTTGTGTCTATATTTTTATTTTGTTTCTATCAGTGATTCTTGATATGCTACCATTATGATTTTGAATTGAATACTATTGAATCTAGTCTAGCATATAGAACAACACCATGTCATGCTCAATTGTCTACACAAGTCAATATTGTGCACAGATAGCTAAGGGAATCAGACAAGGATTCAAGGCATACCTAAGAAGGTTTATGGTATGAAGACATCTGCCTTACAAGTACATAAGTGCATTAGGAATGTGTAACATACCCAGAGTTGGAAAAAAATTATTATTTATTTCATAAAAACATTATGTTAAACTTATTGTAAAGTTTTATGACCAAGGTTGTTAAGGATGATTGTAATTGAAGAATTATTTAGTTTAATAATTAAATAGAAGAGACATCTATCTAAGGTATACTATTAAATGAGTTTTCATTGACCCAGTAGGAGGAATTAGCAGTTGTAGAAGGCTGGTTGATAAGTGGAAGCACTATCATTCCACTTTCTAGATTTTAGTGGAAGCATAATCCCTAAAATTTTGGTCATGTTCCGTGAGAGGGGGAATTGAGCTGGTGGCTCATTTAATTCCAAAACTTACCCAAATACCTAGGTAATATTATAAATACCATCAAATTGAGCAGGAGGCTCACGAATCATTCTGATTTCTAAGTGAATGAACCTTGTGACTGCTACAAACTGAAAAGTCAAGCACACAAGGAATTTGATGAGGGGATAACTAAAGTGGAATTGTTGAGTTAAGTGTGCTACTGAGTGCTAAGTGGTATCATGTTTGTTGTGTGGTATGTATCTAGTGATATTCATCCTATTGGTTTAGTGAAGAGGCTCAGGGGTCCTAAGAAAGTAATCTTGGTCGCTTCAGGAGAAGATTGGGTGGAACGGTCTCTTTTGGGTGTTTATCCCCTTTTGCATATTATCAAGGTTCTAACTGTTATTTATTTATAAGTATGTACCTTTTTTGAAAGGATCCTGAGTAGCTTAAATTAGGAAAATTAGATATGTAGTATTTTGGAAAAAATGTTCTTTATTCAAAGTTAAGACTTAAACTTACTATTGTGATTATGCTCTTAAGAACATCATGTAATGGATGTTTTCCTTCTCCCTTTTATTTTGAGTACAATACGTCTATTATATTTATCTCAGTTTATATTACTGCTACTATCCATAATAATGTTGTTAATCTAGGTCTTAAAAGAAAGAGCACCGTTATTGAGAGAATTCTAAGAAACTATGAGAGAATCATTATAAAGGATAAATTGTTTACTGAATAACCTTAATAGGGATAAGTACTTAGTCAGTTTCATAATCTATTTACATATCTCTCTTATTTTAATAACCAATAGTTTTTATTTAAAAATATAGATTGAAATTATGCACACAATGTATAAATCATAAGACTTATAAAAAAAACTTAGAAGCATGGAAACTATATTATAATCAAGAACACAAGGTTTAGTCTTCAGAGGCGTGCATAGTATAGTTATGATTCTCTCCATGTTATAACAGATTTTATACCTCCTCATCTAAATCCTAGCTTATGCATCGTTTTTTATGCCTCCTAAGTTTATGCTTGGTGGTTTATGCCTCCTCATCTAAAGTAATTTTATAATCCCATCGAAGTCTAGAACAATAATATGTAGACATCGTCCATTGCGATATTTACTAATTCTCTTATGTGATTATTTCCTATCTTGTAGATGAATCTTTCATATATGATAGATCATGTAGCTTTATTTTAGGATCTGTATCTTGATTGTAGGATCTGCAACTTGATTGTAGGATTTGTAGCTTGACTATAGGATTTGGGAATTGATCCATCAATGTATATGTACCTATACAATTCATTGTCATAAAATTCTGAAATGTGTTCCTCTCAAAATTTGATTTTGAACTTGGTATCAAAGCCTTGAAGCTTAAATTGTTAGTATTTTTCACTGAACCATGGCAGACTCAAATTCTAAAACATTTGGGACCAAATATGGATCTAGGAACAAATCTGCTCCCATTATTATTCAATCTGAAGGTTCGTTGTTCAAGGAAGGGATTGTATAAGATGATACAAACTATGATTTGTGGTCTCAAAGCATGGAGATGCATATTGCTGAGAAGGAGAAACTGTGTTTCATTCATGGTAATTCACAGCCACCCACCGAGAAGGATGATGGATATGAGAAGTGGTATGCAGACAATCAAAAGGTCAAGAGATGTTTGTTGATGTCTATGTCCCATAAATCATGAAACGATATATTCTCTTACCCATTGCTCGAGATATTTGGAAATATAATTCTAAAGGTTTTTATGATGGAGCAAATGAATTGCAGGTGTTTGTCTTGAATCAGAGGGCCTTCTCTGTGAAACAAAATGGAAGAAAAATATCGGTGTATTATGGAGAATTAACCAAGATCTTTTGTGAGTTGGGTCATCATGATAAGGTGATCATGGAGAGTAAGAACGATGTTGAATCTTACCAAAAATCATTTCAGCGACAAAGGGTGCATATTTTTCTTGCTGGATTAGATGGTGAATACGAACAAATCCTTGGTGAAATTTTGAGAAAGGATCCTATCTCCAAATTGGAAGCATGTTTTTCTTTGGTCCGCCGTGAATCTGTTCATTTCACAACAATGAATGGAGAGCCAAAAAAATATGAAGCTTCAGCCATGGTGAATCAAAATCGGTCTAATCAGAACTGAACTTCTTAAAGCCAGCCTAAGAACACTGATGGTGCAGTTAAATACACCTACAAATTCCCTCATTGCAATCAAACTGGTCATACCAAGAGAAACTGCTTTGAACTTGTGGGGTATCCAGAATGGTGGGATCATATGTGAGATTCACGGAAGAAGAACTCCAAGAGGACCTCCAGTGCTGCAGTTGTCGAAACAAGATAGCGGATGGTGTTGTTGGTCAGGTCTCAGCATTAGGAGCAACGACAGGTAATGGTGGGAAGGCTTTAAATATTTATGTGCTTATCTCTAATAGTGCATGGATAATTGATTCCGGTGCTATGGATCATATGACCTTTGATTCTAGATACGTCTCACCCCTTAAATCGTCCTCAAAAAAAAATGTTTCCACTGCCAATGGCTCTTCGAACCTAGTTATTGGAGAAGGGTCTTTCACTCTCACTGATACTTTGAATCTAGATTCTGTTTTAGTTGTTTCCTGTCTGGATTATAATCTGTTGTCAATTTCCCAAATCACCACTACCTTACTTTGTGTTGTAATTTTTTGGCATGATTTTTGTTTGTTTAAAAACATCCAAACAAGGAAAATGATTGGTTGTGGTGTTAGGCAAGGAAATCTGTATTACTTGGACTTCATGTCAAATAGTTTGAACAAGTTGTGTAAAGCTTTAACTGTGGATGGCTCTGAGGGGGAGAAGAATAAATCTAAAATCTAGTTATGGTATCGATGTCTAGGGCATGCTTCCTTTGTTTACGTGAAGAAATTATTTCCTGGTTTATTTGCAAAATTTAATGTTTCTAGTTTCCATTGTGACATTTGTGAACTTGCAAAAATCCATCTTGCTTCATTTCCATTAAGTTTGAATAAAAGTCCAATTCCTTTTATGGTTAGAGATTCTGATTTTTGGGGTCCATCCAAAATCACTACCT
>LPNX010090401.1:193401-286917 GCA_001517045.1 Pseudotsuga menziesii | reverse complement strand
GGCATCCATCTTGGAATACCACTCTCTTGGGGCCTGTTTTAACCCATATAGTGACTTCTTTAGCTTGCAAACCAAAGATGGATCAGTGATGTAGCCTTCAGGATGCTTCATGTATATATCCTCATGAAGATATCCATGCAGAAAGGCTGACTTAACATCCATGTGATGCACCTCCCAGTGCTTGGATGCGGAAATAGCCAAAACAGGGCGGATGGAGTCCATTTTTGCAACCGGTGCAAAGGTCTCATGGTAGTCCACTCCTTGGACCTGAGAGAAACCTTTTGCTACCAGCCTTGCCTTATATTTGTAGGTGCTTCCATAAGCAACAACATTTTTCCAAAACACCCACTTGCATTGAACCAATTTCCTTCCCGGAGGAAGAGAAACTAGCTCCCAAGTAGTGTTTTTCTGAAGAGAATTCATCTCTTCATCCATGGCAACTTGCCATCTCGAATCCTTCCGAGAATGGTAGTAGGATTTTGGATCTGAACTAATCATCAAATATCAAGTTTTAGACAGCAAAATATCTGAACAAGAGAGTGCAATAACTGCTCTTTGGAAATCAGACCGGGTTCTCCTTGGATCATCCGGATTTCCAATGTTGTCTCCTGCGGAGGAGAGTGTCTGTCGGGCCCATGTAGGAAGCTGAGTTTGCACTTCAGGTTCTGATTCAGTATCTGATGTTTGCTGTACACTGATATCAGAAATCAGAGGATCCAAATCAGAGGCATCATCTCCAATTTCATCATCCAAATATTCAGTGGAATAGGAAGGAATTTCAGCAGTTTTCTCCTCCACTAGTTCCACCTCCTGAAGAGGCTCATCGAACTTGACACTTCTCTCTAGATGATATGTTTGGTATTGATATCCAGAATCTTGAATCCTTTAGATTCATCAGGATATCCAATAAACAGACATTCTATGCTCTGCGGTTGCAAAGCCCTTCTTTTATCAAGCGGAATCCGGGCCCATGCAGTGGACCCAAACACCCGTAGGTTCGACACATATGGCTTGTGTCCAAAGTATGCTTCAAAAGGAGTCTTCCCTTTCATTGATGAATGTGGCACCCTGTTTTGAATGTATGCTGCAGCATGCATGGCTTCAGCCCACAAATTTGCAGCAAGCTTCTTTGACTCCAACATATAGGTGGTCATCTCTTTGAGAGACCGGTTCTTCCTTTCCGCTACTCCGTTCTGCTGGGGAGTGTAGGGAATTGAATGTTGGACCTGAATACCACTTTGGGAGAAAATATATAGCAACTCATTACTGACATACTCCCCTCCATTATCAGATATCAATATCTTGATCTTAAGCCCAGAGGCATTTTCGATCAAGGCCTTCAATTCAGAAAATTTTTCACTTAACTCTGATTTCTTTTTAAGAAAGAAAACCCATGTATACCTGGAAAAATCATCAATAAAGGTAAGGAGGTACCTTTATCCATTCATGGATGTGACAGGCATTGGACCACTGATATCAGAATGTATCAGCCCCAATATGCTTGTAGCTCGGTTTGCCTTCCCCCGATCGAACTTGTGCTTAGGGTGTTTTCCAATCGCACAGCCCTTGCATACTCCCGTGGTTGCCTTGATGACTGGGAGGCCTTCAACCATGGAATTTTTCTGTAATTGCTGCAAATATTTGAAATTAAGATGGCCAAACCTTTCATGACACAGCCTACTAACCTCATTTCCATGATTTAGCAAAGCGGTGGGCTTTTCATCCGCAACAAAGTGAGAGAACTCATAGGCTTTTGCATGATGATTTGCATGGCATTTTGCAATGAGTTTCCCGGATGAAATTTCTGTTATCTGAACATCATTTGGGATGAAAGAGACTCTCTTAGGAATTCCTATATGTGTCATCTGATAGACATTAAGAAGATTTGCTGCTAGAGATGGTACATACAAAACATTAGAAAAATAACCATTTTCTAGATTTACAGTACCTTGTCCTTTGGAAATGATGGTGGAGTCATCTCCCAAGTGGATGGGGATGGATTTGCTGGTATCCAAGGATGAAAAGGAGTATTTTTCAGCCATCATGTGATTCAAAGCTCCACTGTCAATCAACAGTGATTTTGACTTCAAAGTGCTTGCCATGAGGGCATGACCTTTCTCATGCTGTGGTTCCTGATCTTGGTGATCTCTCCTTCGAAAGCTCTCCGGAAGAGTGATGTGATTCCTTTCAAGAAGAGAGGTTGCTTCATCAAGATTTTTCTTCATGCAGGCATGTTCAGGGTGAAAACCCTTCCCGCAGTAAGAACACCTGACTCTTTCTTTCCCATTGTGCCCTTTTCCTTTGTTCTTCCTTGAACCGGAAGATTCATCATGCTACTGATTTTCAAGTCTAGGCTTTGGAGTATTAAATTTAGTTTTCTGATTTTTCTGCTGCTTTACTTTACCCTTCACATATTTGGGCCCCGTGACATGGAGGGCTTGGTCACGGGAAGATCAGATGATCCCCATCTGGACAAGCTTGTCATGTTCACTAGTTAGGGACTCAATGAAGGCATCGAGTGTAGGCATCTTCCATTTGGGAGTTGTGAGCTTCACCGAACGGAATGTAGAAACAAAAAATGAATAATCAGCCTCGAGTTTGGAGAGGATGGCTAGGATGAGCTGATCATCTTCCTTCTCCACTTTGCATTGCTTCAGGAGAAAATCAGTATGCTTGAACTTTGTAAAGAATTCATTCAGATTCTCGAAATTGGAAGGTTGGAGAGACATGAGTTCATTTTTGAGTTGATAAACTCTCATGTCATCATGGTGTCCATACAGAGATTCCAATTTGTCCCATATTTGTTTCGGTGTCTTCGGATCCGTAATATGGAAGAGAAGGTCATCGAAAATAGAGAGGCACAAGAAACTGAAGGCTTCATCCTTCTTGTTCAAGAATCTTGATTTTTCTATGGCAGATCCAGGTTCAACTTCAGTGTCCATGGCGACTCTAAAGAGTCTTTTGGAATGCAGTTGATGCTCCATTTTGAGTTTCCATGTGTGGAAATTGTATGGAGTCAACAGAGGTACTGAGGAGGCCATCTGGATTTGCTTGTAGCGAATGCTTCACCTGTAGAAACTTGAAAATCAAAACATAAAGGGCAAAATAAAAAAATTGAGCTATTGCTCACATTTCATGGAGAAATCTGTCAAAAATCTTGTTTTTGAGAGATTGATCTTCGTCCTGCCATAGCTCTGATACCATATTAATTCTTGCACATGATCTAGGAACTAGGAATCAAAATCATCAAAGAATTATTAACAAAATACTCATGAATTGGAAATAATTGGAATACCAAATAGGTTTCCTCTCTGTATATTATATAAACAATAAAGTGTTACAATACCATGCATGAGAAATGGCTTAACTCAATGAAGAATTCGAATACCTAAGGGACAATTCGAATTCAATGAGTGAGTCTAGCTTAACTGACTCTTTGCCATGCAATCTCACTCAGTTAACCACTTGACCAAAACCCTGATTGACTCACCAAACCCTTAACTGAAGTTGGAGTGCAATAAATGACTTAATCTCAACTGAAGGAGATCAAACACATGTCATAGCAACCAATCATCAAGTGCTAGTACTGCATGACTTCAATAAACCTTGATGAGGTTAACTGAAGCTGAACTAACCATCAGAAGTTGGTGGAGGCGCCTTGTTCACTCCAGTTCATTAAATAATAATAAATAATCATTAAATAATATATTTAATGAATGGAGGAGCCTTAAATGACTGTAACTGATTGGTTGAACTGAAAGTAACCACCAGTTAGCAATTAGGTGCATTAATGTCACACAGATCACCCCTGGAGTGCTCCAGTTAGCCTCCTTGACTGTAGGGAAGGCTAAGTTAGCCTCCTTGACTGTAGGTAGGTGTGGGTATGACTGGGATGATGGCAATTAATGCTCCATTGATGTCAATTAAACTTAGGATAGTGGTTTAACTAGGCCAATTTGACTGAAAGAGTGTGTATGATGGTAGATGTCTCCAACAGCAAGCACCTGGAGCATGGTATGGAAGGATTGATGGATTCCTGATGAGATTAGGCTTTATTAAAAGTAAAGCAGACTCCAACCTCTACTATAAGTTTGATGAGGATGGAATTTTAATTTTGCTGCTATATGTAGATGATTTATTCTTGATAGGAGAAGATAAGACAATTATCGAATGTAAAACGAGGCTTACCCCAGAATTCGAAATGAAATACCTTGGAATGATGCATTAATTTATAGGTCTTGAAGTATGGCAGCATCCATATGAGATTTTTCTAAACCAAGGAAAATATATTGTTGAAATATTTAAAAGATTTGGAATGCTAGATTGTAAAGGTATGACTACTCCAATGACCACCAGTTTGAAGCTATTGAATGATGATACTTTGGAAGTTTTTGATGCCACTCTATATTGACATATTATTGTTTCATGAATGTACCTAACCAATACAAGACTAGATATATGTTTTGCAGTAAACACCTTAAGTCATTACATGGTGAATTCTAAACACATTCACCTGATTGGTGTAAAACATGTGATGAGGTATTTAAAGGGAACTTTATATTATGGGCTCATATATACATCTAGTGGAGAAATCAACATTAGAGGAAATTTCAACTCAAAATGGGCCTCCTAAGGAAAATTAATAAAATAATAGTTAAAATAATAAAATAATATTTATTAATTTTGGAGGAAAAAAAGAAAAAAACTACTTTTTTTGTTCGTATTTTCGACATATCTCCCTGTGTGTTTACTCAAATTTCAATTGTAAGAGCTCATTAGATGCATAATTAAATTCTGCATCCAACGAGCTCTACCGATCAAAATTTGAGTAAAAACACAAGGAGATATGTCGAAAATACGAACAAAAAAAGTAGTTTTTTTTATGATACCTATCCCTAAATTTATATTAAAAAATTGTTTAAGAGGTGCTCCCTTTTGGAATTTTAAAGCATTTTGATTGGCTAATACACGATGACATGGAATTTGTATTATTTTTAGAAGGCCTATTTTAAATTGAAATTTCCTCTAATGATTGCATGGATATGTAGATTCAGATTGGGGCGGAAGTGAAAAAGATAGGAATAGTACATCAGGATGTTGTTTTAGCCTGGGATCAACCATGATCTCTTGGTTCAATAGAAAGCAGACTAGGATTGCATTTAGTATGGCAAAGGCAGAATACATTGCAGCATGTTCAGCATGTAGTGAAGTAGTATGGCTTCAAAAGATGTTGGCAAGATTATTCGATGCAGAGATAGATGTCGTTGATATCCTTTGTGATAATTAGAATTGTATCAAGATGACGAAGAATCCCGTGTTTCATGATAAGTCAAAAAACATTGAGATCATATATAATTTCATCCGGGATATGGTTCAGAAGGGAGTTGTAAATCTCAAGTATGTTCCCACAGAGGAACAAGTAGCAGATGTATTGAATAAGATTCTAGCTCGTGTAAAGTTTGAATAATTTCAAGATAAACTTGGTGTAGTATGAAAGGACCTCTCTCAAAAGAGGGAGTGACAGTAGTTGGATGATGGATGCAGTGGTGAGTAGCTCAGTCTACAAGAGGGTATGTCTTGCTAGGATTGTTTGGCCCGAAAGGGTTAGTAAGATATACAAGCCCTATCGATTCTAGGGGGATTAGTATGTCTGGCTAGGATTGTTTGGCCCAAAATGGTTAGTAAGCTAGACAGGTCTTGTTTGGTTCCTAGGGAGATCCATCTGTCTAACTAGGCTTGTTTGGCTCGAAAGAGTTAGTAAGTCAGACAAAATTCCTAGGTGGATCTACCAGAGAACTCACTGTGATGCTGCTCCGAGACATTGAAGGGAAATATGTATCCACAGTATTTATATACTGTTGATTGTTGATGAATGTTGACATGCTTGATGATTTTTACAGTATTTCTATCTTGTTGGTTGTTGATGATTATTGAATGTTGATGATTGTTGATATGCTTGATGATTGGTGCAGTATTTCTATATTATTGGCTGTTGTTGATTGTTGATATGCTTGATGACTATTGCATTATCGATATGATGTTGGTTGTCGATGTGTTGAGGCCCAAAAATTCGCATGCAACAACAGTAAGGGATTCTCCCCAATCAATGTTCCCAACTAGCCCGTTGACTTTTTGGTATAGGGAATCCGTCCGGTTTGCGGTTCGGCTACCGTAGGGCAAGTAACAAAAACAAAGGGTTTTACCGGTTGTGGCCCGGTCCACCAAGTTTTTGTATTTTTTTACCTTAATGCATGAAATGCACGTGCCTAACTAAATGCAGGGTGATTAATATTTTTCATCAATTAAATTAACCACTTTTGCTCATGATAAAGGGATTAAATTACATTATTCTGCTAACTACTATCCACAAGGAAATGGCCTGGCTGAATCCTCTAATAAAAACATGATTAGAATTTTAAAGAAGACTGTAATAGAGAACCAGAGGAGTTGGCACTCAGCCTTACCCAATGCCCTGTGGGCTGACAGAGTCACCCCCAAGTCTGTGATAGGAGTGTCACCCTATACCCTTGTGTATGGTAAGGAAGCCATTCTTCCCCCAAATATCATGCTACCATCTTCCATTTTAGCTCAAGAGTCTAGTGGGTCGGAGAATGAGGTCTTACAGATAAGGATATGCAATCTGCTGAAAGCATAAGAGGCTAGATCCACAGCTAGAGAACGTTTTAAGCATCCGCAGGAGATAGTAAAAAGGTGGTTTGACAAGCATAAAGCCGGAACAAAAGACTTCGAAGTAGGAGACCTAGTCCTCAAATGGGATCACCCCCACGATGAGAAAGGGAAGCATACTAAATTTCAGCAGTTGTGGGTAGGCCCTTTTCAGGTCGTTGCAAAGCTCGTTCCTTCTACTTATAAATTGCAAGATTTACAGGGTTGGGAAGAGAACTTGCCAGTAAATGGTTTGGTTCTCAAGCCTTATTTTTCTTGAGCTCTTTTGGGTTTTTCTGTCCTGTATATAAATAATCTGTCTGACTGTCTTTTGAGCCATATTGTTTCAGTTTGTTTTAGTTTAAGTTTTGATTTCAATAAAGGGAATGAACCTGTGTTTGTATGGGGACACCAAAGTTTCTGGGAATGGTAAACATGTTTGAGTAATCAGACTGTGTGCTGCTGTTTGAACTTCTTCCAGCCTAGCAGTTTTCTTGAATATCTCTGTGTGCATTGAAGTCCTACTTAATCCCTGTGAAATAAACCGGATTCAAAGAGTCCAAAATACTATGTTGAGGCTCCATCCACTACACACTTTACTGTTCTAAGGGGCTACAGCAGAGGACCCATGGAAAGCAGTGGGGTGAACAGGATGTTAAATATAAATGATCCCATGCCAAGAAATGAATGCCAAAGGCAAATAAGAGTCAAAACTCCTATGAAAGCATCATACATCAAAATAAATGCCGAATAATAAGTACTAAATTGCCAAAAGATCCTCTCCGTCCGTGAGATGAGACATGAAGTATACCGCTCACACAAAAGGACACTATGGGATAGAGGATCCTGAAATAAAATTTAGTAAGAAAGGCACGAAGAAGGACTCATATGAAAAAAGGACAAAAGTCCAAAGGCATAAAAATGCTCAAATGGCATGGGAATGAGGAACAAATGAACATTTCTGTTTTCCATATGCTGCAATCTTGTGGTGTCTGAGCTTTCAGCTACCTAGAAGACAAAATAACAATGAAACTCATCTATTGGCCTCAACAGAGTTATCTGGACTTGAAAATCTTGGTTTTCCACTTCCCCAAATTGGACTATCACCAATGATTAAGGGTACACACTTCCGTCATCTGAGAAATCTGTATGTCTGGAAGAATTCAATAGATGCATTTGCTGAGAAACAGTCTTCCACTCAAAGAATAATCTCCCAGAGATCTAGGTTCACCAGGTAATCGCTAGTTGTTACGGCCGCAACTGTTCTCCCCAAATTTATTAAAATTCCAGGCCCCTCCTCATGATTTTGCATTGTTTAATCATTGGATCCTTGAGTTTAGTCGTGTTTTAATGTTAGATGATTGTAAATGCTTAACTCTCGTCCATGGTCTCGATTTTGATTGTGTTTGGAATTTATGGTGAGCCTCAGTTCTAAGCTTGTTTGCGCTTGTGGGTCGCCGTTGTGGAGAGATAATAGGTTTCTGCCCGTAGCTGATCCTTAAAAGACTGTTTAAACACTCAAGTTTTCTTGGGATCAGACGTCATTTTTATGTTGAATCAGAAGCTGTGATTTTTTCTCTTGTCCGCTGTTGCGGCTCCCAAAACAGTTTTGCGTCCGAAGCGCGAAGTGCTCCAACGTCCGATTGGTATTTTTCCCGCCTGAAGGTCGTGTGTCTTAGTCTTCTCCCGTCCACCGTTGCGGCTAGAGAAGTGGTTCCTCTTCCGATGTCAAAGCCTTCCGACTTTCGATTGGGGAGTTTCCCGCCTGAGGGTCACGTCTCTTAGTTTTTCCCTTCTGTTGTTGCGGCTACCGAAGCGGTTTGGCGTCCAAAGTATAAAGCCGTCCGACGTCCGATTTAAGTCTCTCCTGCCCGCTTTTCGCTTCACTTTAGCCTTTGTCTTTTTCGTTGTTGCGGCTAGGAAAGCCTTTTCCCTTCCAATGTCAAAACCTTCCGACGGTCGATTTATAGCTTTCTCGCCCAAGGCTTAATCAGAGCTCTTTCCTGATTAAGAGATGAACCTGGCCGTTTTCTTGTGGATCAATCATTTTAGTAAGATAGTTTTAATGTTTAAATGCATTTCCAACAAATGATGCTCGTCGTTCGAGCATCATTTATCTTGAGGTCATGATATGATCTTGCAGGAAACTGATGACCTCATCTTCATTTATCTTGCGCAGTGGGACTGCTTCAACCGAGCGAGTGAAATAATCGGTTGCGGTCAAAATGTACTTGTGTTGTAGAGAGGAATTTGGCTTTATTTCTCCAATGATATCCAAACCCCACTACTCAAAAGGTTCTGTGATCATCACAGGCTTTAGAGGTGTTGCTGCTCTAGGTTGTCTCCCACTACATCTTTGACAAATATCACACTTTCTGACGTGCGCGTGTGCATCTTTGAAGAGTGTAGGCCAATAGTAACCCACTTTGAGGATTTTGTGGGCTGTAGTGTCTCTTGAATAATGTCCCCCAGCCAGACCATCATGTAATTTAGACATTACTTTCTTAGCATCTTCTTTCTCCAAACACCTCAGAAGAACTCCGTCATAGTTTTTTCTGAATAATACGCCTTCAACAATTTGATATGAAGCTGATTTCAGACGCAACGCCCTTCTTTGTTTAGAGTTCCAATGTTCCGGCAACAGTCCTGACTGTAGGTAATGTATAAGGTCTATGTACCAAGACTCAGGAGCTGTGAACAAAGGACAGACATCTGCTAAATGTAACTTGGCTTCATCTTCCCAGTTTTGTTCTTCATTTTCTTTATTTTTAGTCATCAATTTGCACAATCCTTGACCCTTAACTATGGAGGTTGGCTTGAAATCCAGGTCATACTCTTGAAGAGCTGTTACCCAGTTGCCCCTTCTTTCCCCTAACTCCTTCTATATAAGAATGGACCTTACAGCTGGGTAAGGGACGATGACCTTGGTTCGATTCTTCAGGATATAAGGCCTGAATTGCTTCACCGCTTTGAATACTGTGTACGCCTGTTTATCAATGGCCGGGTAATTTAATTCATCCCCTTGTAGACTAGTGCTCATGAAGGATATTGGGAACTCATCCCCCCCATCTTCTTTTTGCGTGAGCACAGCTGCTATCAAATCATCAGATGCAAATGTATATAGTATAAAGTCTTTATCGAATTCTGGGCTTTTCAAGGAGGGTGCGTGTGCAACAGCAGTTTTGATTTTGCTGAAAGCATTCTTTTCAATATCAGTCCACTTGAATTGTGTATTTTGCTTCACCATCTGCTGCAATGGTTTGACAGTCTGAGCGAAATCAGGCACAAATCTTCGCACAAAATTTATGGTCCCCATGAATGATTGCATCCCTTTCTTATTGTGTGGAAAGGGGATTTGTTCAATAGCCTTAATCCTTTCTGGGTCAATGGAGATTCCTTGCTTAGACACTATATGACCCAACAATTTGCCTTCTGTAACTGCGAACACACATTTCTTAGGATTGAGCGAGATGCCACACTTCCGATAGCGTTCAAAAATCTGTCTTAAGTGAAATGCGTGCTCTTCTCTCTTCTTCGAGAATATTGTAATATCGTCAAGGTAAACTACAGCACTGCGGCCAATCAGTCCTCGAAAAGCAATGTCCATAGCCCTTTGAAAAGTTGCTCCAGCATTTACAAGTCCAAAGGGCATCCTTCTGTAGGCAAAGGTCCCCCATTTTGTTCTGAACGTTGTCTTTAATCGGTCTTCTTTAGCTACCAATACTTGATTGTAGCCAGAGAAACCATCTAATAAGGAAAAGAGTTAAGAACCCGAGACCATTTGCAGCAATTGCTCCATGGGTGGTACTGGGTAGTTGTCTTTATCCGAAGCTCAGTTCAGATTTCTGAAGTCAACGCATAGTCTGATTTCACCAGACTTTTTCCTGACTGGTACCAGATTTGATACCCATTTAGAGTGCCTGAATTTAAAGATGATTCTAGCGTCTAATAATTTCTTCACTTCACTCTGAATCAACGGTTCCAACTTTGGATGCATTTTTCTTAAAGGCTGCTGATACGGCTTGACGCCGGCCTTGATGGGAACAATGTGTTTGATGATGTTTGTATCGTATGTTTTCAGATCTTCATATGTCCAGGCGAATACATCCTTATATTGTATGAACAGACTGATGAACTTATCTCTCTCTGAAGGTGTACAGCATTTGCCAAGATTCACAAATTTGGGATTCGTCTCAGTCCCTAAGTTTATCAGCTCGAACTGTAGCGTTGAGCTGTGAGTCTTCACATTGGCCAGTCTTCTGAACTTCTCATTTAAATTGAACATCCTTTATAACGTTCTGACTCCTTTCGGTATGAAATTGTCATACTTCATCTCGGCTTGATGTTTTTCATCATCTATAATTGCTCCTTTGAATACCTCGTCATTTGTCAAACATTCTATAATTTTCCGGTCATCATCAAATACTCGCAGGTTTGTAATCATATCAGGTACTGAAGGCCTAAAAAGCAGTTCAACAGAGCATCTATTATTAGTAAGTACCAGCCGAGCGGCTGATGTGGCTAACAAATCAGCTGCTGCATTTTTTAGTCTTGGAATTGAAATGATATTGAATGCACTAAAATATTTAAGCAAATCCCATACCTCATTCTGGTAAGCTTTTAAGTGAGGAGAGACACAACGTATTTGATTTCTGATTTGTTTTACAATTATTTCTGAATCTCTGAAAACTTTCAGATTACTTACCTTTAAATCAACAGCTTTCTTTAAACCTTGTACCAGCGCTTCATATTCAGCTGTATTATTCATGCATTCAAATTCTAATCTACATGCAAGAAAGTGTTTATTCTTTTGAGGGTCAATCAAGACACAACCAGCCCCTGAACCTTCTAAAGTCTTAGAGCCATCAAAAAATTAAATCCAAAAATCACTAACTACTGAATGCGAATCTATTCCTACAGCTAAATCTACTATTTTACAGTCAATCTTATCAGCCTGCGAAAATTGAAGGAGATCAGGCTGTATATCAGATGTATTACTGGCCTCTTCTGCTTGGTAATTTCCAGGTTCCAATTCAATAAAATAATTCCCCAAGACAGAATCCACTGGCTCATTCTTTTCTTCAAGTCAGGTAACATTATACTTCATGTGGGGTTCCCTTAAGACCTTGATCTGGTTTGGGCTTCCCTTATAGGGCAACCACAAATGGGACCAATCAGAAGCAAAATATCCATTCAGCTTTGCTGACCAATCTCTGCTCAGCACTAGACCATAAGCATCAGGTATGTCGGCCACCACGATATTAATAACTTGACATACTTTATCATTTGATGCCAGGCAGATCAGGACGTCCTCCATCTCACCCAGTACTTTCACATCTGTCCTATCCAGCTAGACAAATCTCCACGTGGAGGGCTTAGGCTGCCCATTTATCCGTTTACATACTGATATCGGCATGACAGTGACAGACGCGCCTGAGTCTACCAGGAAATTATGCACGTTGTGATTGAAAATTTCAAACGTGAGGAGGAAAGGTGGATGTTTACATTTAGACTTACCTCCAACGCTGGTTTCTCCGATTTCTTCTTCCCCTTCTGGCTGATTGTCAGCGGGCAGCGTTTCATTCGGTGCTTCGAGTGCCTTCAATAATCTTTCCTTTTGCTGCGGCACTTTACACATTTAAAATAATGGGACATTTGCTTTGATCTTCTTTAAATCCTCCACTATATCATAATCCATCTGACGTTCAATAGGATGGGGCTTATCAGCCTTTACCTTTCCTTCATTTGGCCTGGCCATCGTATCCTTTTGCCTTGGATCTTGGCTGGTAATAGTGAATTCTGGAATTATATCAGCCACGGATTTATTTTGGAGTTTCTTCTTAACATTTCTCTACAGCCTCTTAATCTTTGGGAGTATCAGATTGTCATCTTTAACAGTCCCTTGACTTCTTGTTGTCACGTTAGCGTCCAAAAATTCCTTGTATCCTTGGTTCCTTTCCTCTTCGGCATCAAATAAAGAAACATAATTCCATAACGCCAAGGTCTCCTCTTCTTGTTCTTTAACAGAAGTAGAAGCAGAGCTGTCTTTCCTTTCTTCATCGCCTTCTTATGTTAATCTTGAATCCAACATCTGATTCATGACCAAGGTCATTGAATTTATCCATTGCGGACAATTCTTTTCGGAGTGAGGTTGTTGGTGAAAGGTGCAGAAATTTTCCATTCCTATCTCTATCAGATTCATAGATGCAGTATTTTGAGGAGGAGGTTGGGAATGGTTGTTATCCTCCCTTTTCTTATAGTAGGGTCTATAGAATTTTTGCATTTCCTTCTCTTTCTCTATGTCTATGATCTTATTAGAAAGCTTCTGCATCATTTTGGCCATACTTTCATAATATGGTGATTTCTCCTCTTTAGGCTTGGCAAACAATAAGGCTTTTCTTCCCGCTCCTTTTTCTCTTGACTGTTCGGGATAGTCTTCAACACTCTCTCTTTCTGCATCCACTACTTCTACCTCTTCATAATTTTCTGCCAACGTAGGCTTGGCCCTACCTTTTGCAAACATGGCTAGATCAGGGCCCAAAGATGATGTATAATATTCAATCAGGACCTTATCTAAAGGTTTGTTCGTGTAAGAGAAATTCTTAAGATATGCTGCAAATCTTTGGGTGAAACTGTGCACCTTCTCTTTTCTTTCTTTCTTCAAGGCGCATAGTCCTTTCATGAGGGCTGCGTGATTCTTTTGAACGGCATACTTGCTTCTGAAAATTCTCTCGAAAGTATCCCAATTAGGGATCGAATTAGCAGGCAACCCAAAATACCAAGATGCAGCAGCTCCTTTGAGGGTATGCGGGAATAGTCTGCAAACCACATATTCATGTTCCCCAGCCTTCAATCCTTCTATCGCCAGGTAAAAACTTTGTAGGTGATCATCTACCAGAATCTTCTCATTGGGGTCGAATTTGGGTAGCATCTTATCAAAGGCTTGAGGTAGGTCATGTAAGGGAGGGGTCAGGTTTAGAGGTGATCTGGCTCTCCATGCAGGTGGTGGATTTGGTGGTTTATTGGCGTTAACTCCTGCCATAAGTAGGGGTGGAGAATGAGGAGGTGAACCAACAGGGGTGTGAACAGGAGAACTATAAGGGGTACTTGGGCCTTCTTGGTTTAAAGGTAGGACAACTTCTTGTAAGGCTGTTTCTACAAGCTCTTCCCAGTCTCCAACCAGCACTGAATCTTCAACTATAGGACGGTCTTTCTTTTTATACTCTCTTCTGGGTAGTTCAGGGATGATTGGCAATCCTCCAATCTTCTTTACGTATGCCCTGGTGTGTCTTCTTAGGTCATTAACAATTTCGTTGCCAACAGAATATAGATGTTCTCTACTCCTTTCTTCCGGAATTGGATTACGAAGTACACTACTTTCAGAACTGTAACCGGTGGAATAATCTCGGGAAAATGGGTTTCCTCATCTAGCCATGCACTGGCGGCCCTCCTTCTAGTGCCAAAACTGTTGAGGCCCAAAAATTCGCAGGCAAAAATAGTAAGGGATTCTCCCCAATCAACGTTCCCAACTAGCCCGTTGACTGTTTGGTATAGGGAATCCGTCCGATTTGCGGTCTGACTACCGTAGGTCAAGTAACAAAAACAAAGGGTTTTATCGGTTGTGGCCCGGTCCACCGAGTTTTTGTATTTTTTTACCTTAATGCATGAAATGCACGTGCCTAACTAAATGCAGGGTGATTAAGATGCAAAGAGCGGTCACAATGTGATGCGCAGGTTCTTCCCTCTCATCTTAGCACCCACAAGCATCTGAACCACATACAATAAGAAATTAAACTAACTATCTAACCTATCCCTAGGGAGAAAAGTTATCATTCATTGGTGAGTAATACATTTTGTGCATGCATAATGAAAAGTTACAGATAGCTGACACCTACTTCAAAACACATGAACAATTCAAGATGTTTCAACAACCAGATAGCCAATTGTCTATGAACAACGTTTATTACTCACGACGGAAAACATCATAAAACAAACTGAAAAATATTCCAACAAGAACATAGGTTCAGGAAATTAGAACAATCTCACAGTTAATGAGAAGCAGCTGAAAATGAATTAGTTCCTCTTCAACATTGCTCATTTAATTACTGTTGACGCATTCCATATTTCACTTCTTCCAACAGGCAAAATTTGCAGTTTCTCTTTGTAAAATGAAGTAGTTCCTCTTACAAGCAAACATTTACAAGTTTTTCCTAGGGGAAAAAGCCCTTTCTAAGTCCTATCTCTACAGTATTTAAACTCCTTCACAGATCGTTTGGGCTGCCCCCTCAATGTGTGACCTTTCAGCTCCTCCACGCTTCACCTTCCTATATCTTTTCAGCGCATGCCCATGATTGTTTAAGTAACCGCCGATCCTTTCAGAGCTGCCCCTTTGTCACTCTTTATTTTGTCTTTTCTTGGTTCGTCCGTGCTATGATCCTGCTGGTTTTGGCTCTACTTTCACCAAACGGTCTGCCTCCTGTGACCAATCTTCGGAAACTACCTGCCATCGAACGACGAGCATCATTTGTTGGAAATGCATTTAAACATTAAAACTATCTTACTGAAACGGTTGATCCACAAGAAAATGGCTAGGTTCGTCTCTTAATTAGGAAAGAGCTCTGATTAAGCCTTGGGCAGGAAAGCTATAAATCGGTCGTCGGAAGGTTTTGACATCAGAAGGGAAAAGGCTTTCCTAGCCGCAACGACGGAAAAGACAAAGGCTAAAGTGAAGCGAAAAGCGGGTAGGAGAGACTTAAATCGGACGTCGGACGGCTTTATACTTCGGATGCCAAACTGCTTCGGCAGCTGCAACAGCGGAAGGGAAAAACTAAGAGATGCGACCCTTAGGCGGGAAACTCCCCAATCGGAAGTCGGAAGGCTTTGACATCGGAAGAGGAACCACTTCTCTAGCCGCAATGGCGGACGGGAGAAGACTAAGACACACGACCTTTAGGCGGGAAAAATACCAATCGGACGTCAGAGCACTTCGCGCTTCGAACGCAAAGCTGTTTTGGGAGCCGCAACAGCGGACAAGAGAAAAAATCACAGCTTCCGATTCAACATAAAAATGATGTCCGATCCCAAGAAAACTTGAGTGTTTAAACAGTCTTTTAAGGATCAGCTACGGGCAGAAACCTGTTATCTCTCCACAACGGCGACCCACAAGTGCAAACAAGCTTAGAACTGAGGCTCACCATAAATTCCAAACACAATCAAAATCGAGACCATGGACGAGAGTTAAGAATTTACAATCATCTAACATTAAAACACGACTAAACTCAAGGATCCAACGATTAAACAATGCAAAATCATGAGGAGGGGCCCGGAATTTTAATAAATTTGGGGAGAACAGTTGCGGCCGCAACACGATGATTACTATTGCAGTATTGTTATACTGATGATTGTTGAGATGTTGTTGTTCAATATTGTTGTAATGTATGTTTTCTTCAGTATTGATGATTGAATCAGTTGATTGATTGAGTGCATATCAGTGATGATACACTAATCACTGTAGTTACATGTTACTTCAGTATTCTTATACTGATGATGGTTTCAATGTTATAGAATCTCGATGCTGGTTATGCAGATGATGATATAGCATTAGTTGTTATTGAGGTTTTAGCACTAATAGGATAATGTTGATTGTTTTTGTTATTAGTATCCTTACACAGATGTTGTAGATAATAAAGTTATAGATGATTTCTTAGTATCCACATACTGATCTGATAGAAGATGATCCAGTACTCATACCATGATGATATAGACAATGATACTCTGATGAGATAGACGATGATTCAATATTCACATACTGATGCATCAAGAAGAAGATCTAGGAATATGTCTCAGTATTCACATACTGATCAAAGATGGTCCAGAATATTATTTAGTAGAGGACAAATAGAACATGTCCAAGAATGTAAGAAAGATGAAGATTACAGAAGATGGTCCAGAAGATGAGTCAGTAGAAGACAAATAGAATATCTCCAAGAGCGTATGAAAGATGAATATTACAAAATATGTTCTTGTTGATGTATTTGTAACTTCGGAATGTATTTACTTGTATATCTTATGTATTGTACCCCAATGTTTATTCTGGGAAGTATCTATAATGTAATTGAGTCATGTCATACCCTGATGTTCCTATTGGGAGAATCAATAAATGTAAACAATTCATGTAAATTCATTGAGGTTAACCCTCCATTGTAAGTTAGGGCAATAGTCCCCACAATTGAGTCAAGGTTAACCCTCCTTGTTGATCGGAGGGTAAAGTCCCCACAGTTGTGGGGCACTAGGGTTATTAGACTCTCATAGAGTTGTCAGCCCTGGTAAGTGATTGTTAAGTGGGCCCGACTTGTTGGAGTGGAATTTAAGTGAATGAAACAATATAAATAGAGAGTGATCCTCTCTATTTATTACACACACACTCATTCAACTGGGGCGCATGAGTGAGAGAGAAGAAGTTGGGTTCAGAGAAAGAGACAACTGCTGTCGAAGATCATCTTTATGTTTTCGGGTTTTACTTTTTCTATTAGTGCTCACTCTATCTCTGAGGAAGTTGCGGGGTTTTCTCCTTTATGGTTTCCCTGAGGAAAATTCTTTGTGTCTCTTGTCTCTTGTGATTATTGTTGTGCATGTTATTCTCTCAAATAAGATCCTAAGATCATATTGTCTAAATGATAAAAATCTAACATGGTATCAGAGCTAACTTGAGAAGCACACATTGTGCAACTGGAGAAGCTAGGGATTCTTACTTTTTGGGTCTCTCTCCACAATCCATCAACAAAATAATGCTAGGATGACTCTCCATTGAAGGGCACATCTTTCTGTCGAAGCAGAATTTGAATCTGGGCATTTTCAGTTTTTGATACGGGAAATTAGAGATTTTTACAAAAGAGGAATTTTTGAGTGAGCTCATCATATGATTACTCTCCTCATCAAAATAGAATTTTAGAGACCTGGGTTGAGATTTTTTGTTGGGTGAAACTCCAGGAAAGTCAAACCCTAGTTTGACCTCGGGCCTAAAAAACCCTAAAATATTGAAACTGATAAGTTTTGGTAGATTCGCTATATCTCGAGATTGGAGAAGGATCAAAAGACAAAAATTTCATAGGACAAATAAAAATTCCTGATGTACACTGTGTCCAAGTTTCAATCTCATATTCGACATATTATAGGAGATATGATTCCTCCAAGTTAGGGTTCTAGCCTCTTCTAGGATTCATCCATAAACAAGATACCTAGGGAGAATTGCTATATCTCAAGATACGAAGGTCCAAATGAAATTTCTCAAGATTTTCTAGAAAGGACACAGACTATACTTTCTGTGATACAAGTTTTAGACCTCGAAGATGAAACAACGACACGTGGAAATCTGTACAATTTCGCTATGCTGAACAGTCCTGAAACAGGTCACCTTGGGAAAACGCTCATAAATACCAATTTATGAAACCAATTCTGCTGAAAACTATGGTGTTGGAAGAAGGACAAATGAGGTTACCTCAGTATGAAATTTCAGACATAGAGCAGTATTAATTTCGGATATACCATAGAAATAGTATTAGGAATTTCTGTGGAAGAAATTGGTAAACTAGGGCTTCCTATTCCAGGAGCTTCCCTCCACTGTGTTAACACTGTTATTTAGCAGAGGAGCAATAAAACCATGGTGAAGAAGAAATAATAGCGCTTGTCAATAATTGGGTTGAAATTTTATAGTATGGAAGTATGGCAAGAGGCAAAAATGATGAGTTATCAAAGGATCTAACGGTGAGAGGCGAAAAGATGGAAATCAACGGCCTGTGTTGTGTACGCACTCTAAAAGATGCAAGAAAGATAAGTATATGTGGATGTTCAATGTAACATAAGGATCAACGGTTGTTAACCCAGCATGATGAGATCTACGGTTTGTGTGGAATCCTCCTTGAGAACCTGCACGTTCGTTAAAGCAAAGGAACCAAGCGGAATTGAGTACGTGTCCCTTGATCTGACGGCGGGGAAATAAAGGCGAATTGTATCAACGATCGTGGATTAATCTGGAGCAGAAACTTGCACGATGGATAAGGCCTCAATGCCCGGCGGAATTGGATATGTGCCGCTTGATCTGACGACGGAGAAATAAAGGTGAAATCGATCAATGGTCACGGATAGCTCCGGAGCGGGAAGGTGCATGGCAGTTAAAAGTAAAGGGCGGTTGCGGAATATAAACCGTTGTACACGTGGTCAATCGTGGTGCAATCCGGAGGCGAAAGTGGTTTAGTGGAAACTGCCAAAGGGACGCTCTGGAGTGGGGTCCTATAAAAGTGAAGTTGACTTGTCCCGTGATTATTTTATTGGCGCCGGATGAGTGAAACAGACTTGCGGATTCGTCAACCTTCGACTGTCAGTTTCGAACACACGCAGCCACAGTAAACAGGTAAGGCTTAAACGCCCTTAATTCGTCCGTTTAATTGCCATTATCAGCTGAATTATGGACCAAGGGAAGGAATTGCAAGGGTCTGGTCGTATTATAGATGACAGGGAAGATTATTTTGTTGATAGGGACAGAGGCATGTGTGACCCTTTCCTGTCCATAGGAAGTGTATCAGTCAGTAAAGAAAGGTTGTGGCACTATAATTCACAGGGAAATGATGTCTTGAATGTATGTAAATCCTTTTTATATTATTTTGCACTCGAACAAACCCTGCATTTTCCTGAATTCGCAGAATGGTGCGCGGTCAATTTCTCCCCTTCACAGAGAATCATTGTAAGCCACTCTACGTCTCGAATACTCTGTAAAATCAATGCCAAATTCATCCACGAAAACCTCAATTTACCTGACAGTTACCCTGACCATCGTGAACCTGTAAATGAGTCTATTCTTGTTGAATTGTACAAAATTTGCAAAACTGAACTCCGTTGCCAATTGTTGTCTAGCATTTTGAAAGAAGCTCAGTCGTTAGATGGTCTTTTCTCACCTTACCCTGTGCATATTTTTAAAGATGAAGTTCAATTAGTGGTATCCTTAGTTTGTCAAATTTTGGGTCTTGATGATGATTGTCGCGTGAATGAAGTCATCCTTGGTTTTTTATTGAAAATAAGTTCCTTAGGTTCTGAGTCCCAGTCGGTTCCTGTATTCAGTCTAGATGAGTACTTGGCAAAAGCAATCCATCTTCAATTAAGTGAATTCCCAAAGGTCAGGTTCTTTAAATTTCAGACTTACTTGTTGAACATGCTGCTATGTTCAAGCATCACTGAATTGCAGTTTTTGAGTACCATCTTCTCTTCTGATTTTCCCAAGCAAATCAACATGTTTGAATTTTCCAATTCAATCATGTCAGAAATGTATAAAATGTTGTTCGATGAATAATTGCCCCGTGTATTAGAGGAGATGAAATGTCTGATGCAGTCCTCACCCGAGGACCGAGTTGGAGACTGGTTCCTTCATAAAAATTCCACTGTTTTGAGGGTATATGGATTTACCGGGGAGCCTTATAAGTTACCCGCTTTCCTAACCCTGAGAATTTTTGCATTAGAATTCATGAGGCAAAGGTTACATTCAGAGGAAGAGCATTTTGGAGCTTTTAAAAAATCTTCAAATATTAAATTCCCTCTCAGGGTTGGCTCTTTCATTTTCAAGAATAAAGGTGCCTTAGTGTTTATTGAAAAATTATTGGCAAGCATGGAATTCAAAAAAGAGCCAAGGATAAATTATGACCCCCATCATGTAATCTCCCTGAGAAAACAGGAAAACAAAAACAAGCCTTTTGATCACCAGTCTATTAAAGGTTTGGCTGAAGCAGCCAATCTGTTGCAGTTTATGGAGACTCCCAGGTCTGATGAAGATGCAAGTACTGTACTAGTTATAGTATCCCAAGTAACAGAGAGTCCTAATATTGTAATTAAAATAAGTCTTTCTGAGGTCGAGAGCATGGAAGTGGATGAAGATGGGTCACACAAAAAGGCCAAATTGTTTCAAGATGGTGGAATTTTAAGTGAAGAAATTTTTGATGATTTCAAAAGAGTTGCTTTAGTCCCAACAAAAGCTGTACAAGTAAATCAATTTTCTTTCAAAGATGTAGATAGTTCAGAACCAAGCTCAATTTTCAAATCCAAGGAAGAGCTTAAGGCCAGTTATATGGAGAAAAGAAAGCAGTCTCTGGAAGAGACAAGAAATTTACTCCCGAAGGTAAGGAATTTAAACAATCCGAAAAATTCCTTGGTTTCTGCCAGAGATACAGAAAGAAATACCTTCAAATTGGCCATGGTGAGTGACAAGAAAGTGGTAGAGATGGAAATAAGGTTGGATAAGATTAGTGTGCCCGACAAAATACAGCTACACAAACAAACAAGCGACATTATTTATTCAGACCTATTACAGGCTATGATGAGAATAAATAAACTACAAATTTTGGTAGATAAATTAGAGATTCAGCTAAAACATGAAAAAGTTGAAAATAAGGCCAATGCCATTCAGATTAAGAAGATACAAGCAGATATTATCAGTTTAGGCTATGAAAGAGATAACACCCAAGCTGTTAGAAGAATGTTGGAAGAAAAGGACAATGCTCTTCAAGTTTTGAAGAAAAGATTGAAGATTCCAGGCTCAGAACATGTTCAATCATCCGAATTATTGGCGCTGCAAGAAGAGAAAGGCAAGATGCACTAGGAGATGATGGAACATAAAGGAAAAGCTGTCGAGTTACAAGAGGAAAAATATAGATGGGAAGCCGAACGGAATGAACTGGTATCTCAAATTTTCTTGCTGAAAAAGGACCAAAACGAGGAAAAGGAGATCATGGAGGAATTGATGAGTCAGACTCCCACTGGTGAGGACCTCTCTATTGTAAATATTGAGAAACCATTGAATGACTTTTCTGCAGATGATCTGTTAGTACCTATGTCCCAGGTAAGTCTAAAGGATGAAGAAATAAAAGAGTTAAAGGTAGAAAATGAAAATATCAAGTCCGAGTTAGCCAAAGTAAGTGAGAATAAAAATAGAATTTTGCAAGACAGAAATCAGCTGCAAAAGAAATTCAATGAATTGAAAGAGAGAAGCATTGGGAAAGGTCCTCTCCAGGGTGCAAAGCATATCATTTGGGACACCTTATCTGTAGAGATTATGAAATTCAGGCACTATCTGAGTTTTATTGATGATCAAAGTATATTGATCAATTTGGCCCACCAAAGACTAAAGTTAGTGAATGAACATATGGAGAGAAAACCCCTTGCTACCACCCAGAACACATTGAATTTTTTAAATTCATTAACATATCAGAAATTACATGATATGGGAATAAAGGATAGGATATCAATATTATTATGGGCTAAGAAGTTTATCCACAAGCATCATTTAATGAAGATGGTCCAGGACAGAGTGGATGAAATGCTTTCACAGGTTAATAGCTTCAAGCAGGTTTTCAAAGAGCTATTTGAGGATGGCTTGCCTTCCTTTTGGGACGAGGAGGGACGGATGTTTTCTCAGGAGCACTATCACAGCTTGTTAGTTCAGAACCGCATGGACCACTCCAAATTTGATGATTTGGAAAAAGGCCTAACAGGGAAAGCTATTGTGGATAAATTGACGGAGGATTTCAAGATTTTACAAAAGTTCCCCGATCATCAGAAGAGGATTGCCTAAGGTGTCATATGAAGCTTACATGGAGATAGAAGTGGCAATTCGAGAAATGATGGAATGTGATACCCCAAGCGCAGAGCAGTGGAAATCCGTAGAGAGGTTTGGAAAGACAAAATACATCCTTCATTCATAGAGACAGGTGTTACGCGCCAAGGCGCTGACTAGACAAGGACATGTTACCAAATTGATTTTAGCTTAATGATTTGTTAGGATTGAAGCTGTAGTTTATTCCTAAGAGTTAGGAATTTAGTTACAAGACTTTAATTAAGCCGATCATTCAGTTATGAATCTTCTTGGAAGATCAAATTATTTTATGCATATATTTGCATCTATTTTATGAGATGGGGGTTGGAACCCATCCTGTTGTTGAGAGTTTTGAAAGACATATATTTTTGAAGAACAAAGTTGAATGTGAATGAATTATCAGAGATTCATGCGTCATTTATATTACAGTCTATGCTTCCCTTTCTCTGTGATTGTTTTTTCTAGTATTGCACTCCATTCTGTTTCCTTCATATTTGAAATATAGCGTTGGATGATTAGAACTCATGCTGGTCGTGCTCTGATCATTGTTTCAAATATTTTATAAACCCTTCTGCTAAAGTTAATATAGAATTCCTCATCTGATGCTCTGTATTGATGTACTGTTCTCTTTTTCTTCCATTCCAAATGAATCAATGAATGACTGTGATTAAATGGTTACCTTGCCTTTGATAAATTCCTGAACATACGATTTTGTGATATTTTATCTATATGTGACCCCATGCCCAATGGTTCTGTGTATTGTTTCAACCACCTTTATAATCTTTGAATGTTGACATATATTTCTGGCCTTGTTAAATCTGTATTCGAGAGATCCCTCTCTGGAAAGAAAAGCCAGTTTCTTTCTAAAAGTGGTTCTTGCTGTTACCTTGGGATTTACGTCTTACAACCTGGGTACATTCTGAGTGCTAACACGCTGTTTTCAGAAAAGGAGTACATTGGAAAACTCACCTTGAATAGGTATATCTTTCTATCCAATCAGATCTGAAATATTCCAAGTTTTTTAAAATTAAGATTTCTCTGACAAACCCTAGATCAGCTAACTCCGGAATCAGGACGAACACCTCAAATCGGTAAGATCTTATCTTTTGCTATTTAAATTCGAGGTTCTCATTTCTAAATGACTAGTCACACCAGCTTGATGAAAATATTGGTGAACTGACAAATTCCAAGAATGGAAGTATTGGATCTCACTGGTTCTTGAATAAAATGAATTGGACACCTACATAAGTGGAGAGGTTCCAGTTCCAGAAGGAGATAAGGGTAAAAGCCTTACACGAGAAGAACTTGGTCAAGGCCAAGAAGATCATTGCTGATTCAATCACAGATCACCTTATACCATAAGTGTATTCCCTAAAGACACCGAAAGAGATGTTTGATTCCTTGACCAACATATTTGAAGGGAAGAACATAAATCAAAAGATGAATTCAAGAAACCAATTGAAGAATGTGAAGATCCAGAATGTTGAGACCATATAGTCATACTTTACAAGGGTCTCTCAAATCAAAGAACAACTTGAAGCAGTGGATGAAGAAGTAGAGAATGTAGACATTGTGATAACCACCTTGAATGGCCTCCTAGGATCATGGGATTCATTCATTCGAGGAATGTTTTCCAGAAGGAAGTGATTACTTTTAGCAGAATCTGGGAAGAGTGCACACAAGAAGAAGCTCGACTCATAATAAGAGACAAGAAGATGGGAGCCACTGAAGATCAAGCTCTCACCATCCAAATAATATCCCTCAAATGATGAGGAATACACAGGACCCAACTCTTGAATAACCTATTATCCAGATTATAATTTGGATAAGAAATGATGTTGTTATGAATGAAGAAGATGATGAAGCTGAAGGCTCAAGAAGGAGTCTACCCACGAAGCAAATAAATATACATATTCAATTGTCATTTCCTAATATTATTTTGTTATGCATTTGTTTATATTCAGTTGATGTATTATGCATGATAGAATGTTTGCATTAATGACAATATACTACTAATATGCATGTGATGGGTAAGTAGCTCATGGTGCTATATAATAATCCATTGCTACTTATCTAGAATGAAACCTCTTTGCTGACATATTGGATTAGTGCACAATCTCAATGTTGTCCTGGTAGAGATGGAAGGCATCTACAAAGTTTCCATGAGATATGGATGAATGTTGTATTGGATAAATAGTTGCATGATTATATCTTGATGTAAGAAAAAAATTCATTATGAATATACCTTATGAAGTGTTTCTAACCATACAACTAATGCACTTGACTTGTGGGAAAGATCGTGTAAAATTGCCTACAAGCAAAGAAGGATGAGACTTATTTCGAAGAACAAGTGACGACAGTTCAAGATGAAGAATAATATGACGAATGCAGCAACATCATTGATGCAAAACCTTCCAGCTATGAAGAAGTAACCAAGAAGAAAGAGAAGACCAGTTCAAGAAGAATGATGTCTAGGATTCAGTATCGAGACCTGAAGGGAAGTTCGTAGTTCCATCATGTAGTAGATGGAAACATCATGGGATATAAGGCAAGATTCATAGCACAAGGATTCTCACAAAAAGAAGGAATAGACTACAAAGAGACATTTGCATCCAATGGGAGTTGAGGCACATGATAGGCAGACTCATGTGCGCAAATTAAAGAAGAACTTGTACGATCTCAGAAGACACTTATGGGATAATACATACATGAGGAGCTTGAAGAATATGACAAGCTCATAGATCAGTGTGAGAAGAACTTTTGAAAAGGTTCAAGACAGAGTATCTTGGTATCCAGTGTCCCTAGATGGATAAACATAATATTAGTAGTAGAGGAAGCTACTTGTCACTCCGGTACAAAATGTTTCAATGCATAAAGTACAAAAGGAAGAGGGAGAATGATGCTCTGCTTCAGAGGGGGTGATTGCAGAAGATTTCGAGGTTTGACATGGTATGACAGGATGGATAGCTTACTAATGACTCTAGGATTTATTGAGAATAAAGTAGATTCCAACCTTTTCTTCAAGGTTGAAGGTGGAAGGCCAGTGATGATCCTATTATATCTCGATGATTTGTTCCTGATAGAAAAGAGGAAGTCATTAAATTTGCAAGAAGGAGACTTGCTACCGAGTTTGAGATGAAGGACTTGGATATGATGCACTACTTTCTAGGCGTGGAGGTGTGGCAGAATGCAGATGGAATCATCCTAGGACAAGGGAAGTATGCAGTAGAGATCCTGAAGAGGTTCATGATGATGGACTACAAGGCTATGGCCACACCTATGGCATTGAACCTGAAGCTATTGAGTGTTGCTTCATCAGAGTCGGTTGATGCCACGATGTATTGTCAGATGATTTGTTCCTTGATGTACCTGACGAATATGAGACCAGATATTTGTGTTGCTTTGAAAACATTGAGACATGTTCACCTGATGGTTGCAAAGAAGGCAGTGAGGTACCTGAAGGGTACAGTTGATTATGGGCTCAAGTATGAGGTGAATCAAAAGATTAACTTGGAAGGTTATGTGGATTCGTATTGGGCAGGAAATGCCATTGATAGGAAGAGCACTTCAGGGTACTGCTTCAGTATGGGATGAGGTGTGATCTGTTGGTTTAGTAGGAAATAGTCTTGAGTGGAATTGAGTACAGCTAAAGTAGAGTATGTCATAGCTTGTTTAGCTAGTTCTGAGGCAGTATGGATGAGGAAGCTATTGTCTAATTTTTTTGATCTCCAGTTGGATGCTACTTGTATATATTGCGACAACCATAGTTGTGTGAAGTTGTTGGTGAACTCGGTGTTCCATGACAAGTCAAAGCATATCGAGATCAAATATGACTATATCAGGGATATGGTGCAGAGAGGAGCATTGAAGCTCTAGTATGTTGCAACGGACGAATAGATAGTTGATGTGTTGACCAAGCCATTGGACAGAATGAAGTTTGAGTACTTCAGGGAGAAGCTTGGTGTTCTCTAGATCGAGGTTCCCTCCAAAGGGAAGCGATGATTCCATCAGCCATTTTGACATGATGAGAGGATTGGTTCCTTCTGTTAGCGCCGGGAACATGCCCATAGGTTGGGAGGAAAAGGCCACTCTACTGGGTAACATCAGAACCGCTTTAGATTGTGCCTCTGGCCCTGCGTAGTCAGAGAGGGATCTCTTGCTTGTTTTAAGGTTTACTTCATGTAGGATATTCGATCAAGAATGGTTAGGAGGCCAGACTCCTGAATGGGAGGGGTGCGTTAATGTAATATGTAGGTGGAACTATCAGAGTAAGGGACCATTGGGCAATGGAGTCGAAGGTCTAGGTAGGGAACATATTACAGGAGGTAAAGAATGGTGTAAATTTACAAACAGAGGCAAGATAGCTGTCGATCTTGCAATCAGGAGATTTTTAGCAGGTGATTAGTAGATGAGAAGGAACAGTCCATCACATAGAGCACTGACAAGATGAATTCTACGTAACTTTAGAAGAAAACTTAAATGAATGTTTGAAACAACAGACGGATCATAGAATGTATGAATTCTGAATTGTTATACACTCAATTTAGACATGAAATAAATTTACAAACTGGAATGAAAACAGGATGAACATTTCATGTAAATAAATTACATATTGAAAGAAGCAATGACATAGGAATATTTGACTTGATAGACAATCCTTACTTTGCAAATTTATTCATAACACAAAAACCAGAGACTAATTACAATGGATACCCTCAGCCCTTGAAAGTTTCCTAACCAACCAACCTCTTATCTCCCTCTATCGGGAATGTATTTATACTATTTCAGTGCTAAGACTACTCCTCGAAACAAACCTAAAAAATGTTTCCAGTCACAATCAAGCATTAACAGTCTAGAGAGTGGAACTATTGCCACAATTTACTAATATCCAGAAACATTATGGAGCAAGTGGGTGCACTTGGTCTGGGTGACATCTTGACGTGCTCCATTACTGTTGTGGATCTTGAGTACGACGCCCTTCCATCTGCTTTCAGGTGAGTCACCTTTTACTGGGTTTTGGACCTTTTAGCCTGCCTGATGAGTCAGCATAATTCCCTTCTTCTGTCCAAAGTGTGGGTTTCCACTGTGTTCAAATGCGGCTTTCTACACAGGCACACATTGGCAAGGTAGTTTGCATCTTTCCCCTTTCCTGTATCCGACGAGCAGCTTTAGATCGTGGTGTGTTCTTACTCGTCGATCGTGATCTACCTTTCTGTGCAACCATCGATCTGAGTGGGTCCTATCACCTCTTCATGAATTAGGATCTTGACGTTGTCCATGCTAGTTCAGATCACGAAAAGAACCTCGACCGTAGATCTATTCCCTTCTTTGTTGTGAACGTTGATATTTGCAACCAGTACCACTTTTCAGGATTTGGAATCGCGACTTCATCCGCACAAGTTGGGCTTGTGAAATCATTTGGGGCCATAGATCCACTTCTTATTTCATCCTTGCCATCCGATACTTCCACCCTTTAACCTGTTTCATGATTTGGGAAAGTTCCTTCTATCGAGCATGTTTTCTCAACGAAATCGTTTTGGGCTGTCGATTGGGTTTTCTGTTGATCTTAGCCTTTCATTGTTTTCCAATTTTATCAGACTCTGCGAATGCCAAAATTTGACCATTCTCTCACGTATTTTGGCCAAAAACACGCTATATCATCGCTCTTCTTCCTTGTGCTCCCGGCTCATTGGTCTATGATGCCTTTCCCTATCATTGTCGTGGCTGCAAGTCTTCACCTCTGGAGGAATCTACCACCGTATTTTGAGCTCTCTTCATTATTTGACGGTCTCAAAACATGGAAAATGTGCCTCTGATAATTTGAAGGGCGCTCACATAATTTTCAAATGAATAGGACCCTTTTCGAGCTCTGTTAGGCCCATAAATAGGTTGTTGCAAACAGAGTGCTAACAGCTGGATCCATGAGGGATGCTATCCTCCCAGTACGATAGAAAAGAACCCCCATAGACCAAGTGCCAAATCCATTGGGTCACCCCCAATATTTCCTTTGAAGCCTCCATTCTGCTCTGAGCTACTGCTTTAGCGAAGTTATGTCACTCTGCAAACCATGCTCTTGGCCATATTCTGAAACTGAGAACAGTTGTGACTGCAAACCTGTGCTTACAAGTGAAAATGAAAACAAACTAAAACAGTATTGAAGGAAATTCTCAATGATTTCTGAGCTTATTTGTTCCTACCTACTCTACCTAATTTAGTGCATAAGTCCGATTAAGTGAAATTAGACTTCCAATGAAGCCAATCAAGCAACTTACTAATCAGTTTAATTTCCCTTTCATGCTTGATGAAAAGGAATGAAATACAAAATGGAAGAAGGATATAACAAATAAACTTATCTTTACACTAGAGATGTGACCAGTCATTACCATTACCCAGCCTTTCCATGTACTCTGCTATGGGGTCATAGAAAACACGACAACCTATAGTATATTCTGTCATCTGTTCATGGGAAAGATGCCCATAAATCCCTTCCTCTGGTGAGATGTCAGGATGATACTTGAAAGATCTTAGAAAAGGGCCCAAATAATTGTTCTCCAATGAAACATCCACCCTTTCGCTCGAAATTCTTGCAACTAGAGCTTCAGATTCTTCACATGCCTCAAGATGGATGTCCTCTTTTTCTTCGACATGACAAGTAAGCACATTCCCCCTTCATGGGGTGATATGCCTGAAGGTAGAAAATTAAAAAATGTATTTATTTGAGGACTGTCGTCTTCTTCTTCATAACTCAACATCTCATCACAAACTCTCGACATATCAATAGCCAGAGAGGGGTTGCACAACCATTCCTCTTTATCCTCTTCTTTTCCATATAAGTTTCTGGAAGGCACCATCTCCTCTAACTTATGTTTCTGCTTAGAGGTTTTAATCATGTGCGGTATTAATTAAAAAGAGGAATAACACAGGGGTAGGCTATCTCCTTCAGCACATTCATCGTCCTTTCCTATCTCAAACTTCTGAATTTGCATTGCAACTTGATTTTCTCCATTAGCAGACCTTGGTTCTATAAATGGCTCTTTAGGTATAGCCTCTAGATAGTCATCCTCATACTCATCGTACACAGGTACACCAAAATCCCTTTAAAAATAATCACCAACTGACTCGGTGTTGAGTAGATTGCAATCTTCAGAAAACAGGCCTGCATAACCATGTGCTCCTATATCAAGTTGATCATCTTTCTGTCTACCAAGGGAAAGCTTTAGTTGAATAGGTACTCTCCTTTTCTACTTGTAGGGCCCAACCAATTTTAATGTCTATTTTATTTCACCACCATTGTCTTGTCCTGACAAATTTTTGGACATCTTAAGGTTTTCCTCAACCTCCAAACAATTAGTAAACATATGCTACAGAGTGGTTGATTTTCTTTTCAAAAGAAGCAAGGACAAATCAGGAGGAAAGGTGGCTACATAATAGCTCTTAGCAGCGTTCTCAAGAGGTTGGACTTCCTTAGGGATGTTATAATAAAAGCTTGCAAATCTTCTGTTAAAATTAGATATGGCCTCACCCTCATGCCTCTTCAGGGAATAAAATTCTGAAAGTATTTAATCCAGTGGCCTTCTCCTTCCCCAAAACTCTAAAAAGGTGCAAGAAAACTCTTCCCAAGTATTGATGGACTTAGGCTGCAAGTGTTTGAACCATTCTTTAGCATCTCCTTGCAAAGACTGGGAAAAATTCCTCATGCAAAAATCATCATGTTATATCTCAAAAAGGTCAGAGAAATGTTCAAAGTCTTGTAAATTTTTCTCAGCAGTGAAAGTATTTGGATTCTCCATCAAATTTGGGGAGGTACTTGTAATGTTTCATAGGAAAATAATGGAGGATAGGAGGCAATTGTAGTGGTTTGTACCGGCTTGGAAGACTAGGAGAGACTAGGTTAGGCGCAATAGATATGCTATTAATCGAGGTTTCATGAGGTTCACAGGGGTGACCTTTAACGTCATGAGCTTCGGGAGAAAAATATTGGTCAAAATCAAATGTACAAGATGATGTAATGCTTTTGGTTCGTAAATAAGGATAAACAAGAATATATTCATAGCTCTGTTCTGAACGAATTGAACCATAGAAGGTTGTTTTGATAAATCTAGGAAAGGATAAGAACAACTTACAAGACAAGACAAGGCATATTGGAAGAAGTGTAAACTCGAGTATCTTAACCTTTCACCATGCATTTTTGGGCCTTACAAGGAGTCCATTCTCCCTGGAGGAGCCTGTCAATTTTTCTGACAATTTGATTTCTGGGTCATACCACCAGCGGAGTCGCTGAAGTCTGAATCCTTCAAGAGTGGAGTCGCCAGGTGAAAAGTGTTCAACCTTCTTGATGTCTAATCGTTGTTCACCATCAACAACCAGATCTAAAACTATGTCGTTCTTCCCAGGGATGATCTTCAATCTCGTCCCCAACAATGGCGCCTTTTTGTTAGCACTGGGTTCGTGCCCATAGGTTGGGCGGAAAAGGGCTCTCTCCTGGGAAAAAATAGAATCGCTTTAGGCTACACCTTTGGCCCTGCGCAGTCATAGAGGGATCTCTTGCTTGTTTTCAGGTTCACTTCATGTAGGATATTAGATCAAGAACAGTCAGGAGGCCAGACTCTTGAATGGAAGGGGTGCGTTAATGTAAGATGTAGGTGGGACTATCAGAGTAAGGGACCATTAGGAAATGGAGTTGAAGGTCTGGGTAGGGAACATATTGTAGGAGGTAAGGAATGGCATAAATTTACAAACAGAGGCAAGATAGTCATCGATATTACAATCAGGAGATTTTTAGCGGGTGATTAGTAAATGAGAAGGAACAGTCCATCATGCAGAGCACCGACAAGATGAATTCTACGTAACTTTAGAGGAAAAATTAAATGAATTTCTAAAAATATAGACTGAGCATAGCATGTATGAATTCCAAACTGTAATACACTCATTTCAGACATGAAATAAATTAACAAACTGGAATGAAAACAAGATGAACATTTCACGTAAAGAAATTACATATTGAAAGAAGCAATGATACAAGAATCTCTCCCTTGAAAGACAATCCTTCCTCTACAAATTTATTCATAACATGAAAACCAGAGACTAATTACAATGGAGATCCTCAGCCCTTGAAAGTTTCCCAACCAACCAACCTTTTATCTCCCTCTATCGGGAGTGTATTGATACTATTTCAGTGCTGAGATTACTCCCCAAAACAAACCTAAAAATTGTTTCCAATCACAATCAAGCATTAACAGTCTAGAGAGTGGAACTATTGCCACAATTTACAAATATCCATAAAAATTATGGAGCAAGTGGGTGCACTCGGTTCGGGTGAAATCCTGACCTGTTCGGCTACTGTTGTGGATCTTGAGTACGACGCCCTTCCATCTGCTTTAAGGTGAGTCACCTTTTATTGGGTTTTGGACCTTTTAGCCTACATGATGAGTCAACATAATGCCCTTCTTCTATTCAAAGTGTGGGTTTCCACCGTGTTCAAATGTGGCTTTCTGCATAGGCACACACTGGCAGGGTAGTTTTCATATTTCCCCTTTCCTATATCCAATGAGCAGCTTTAGATCGTGGCGTGCTCTTACCTGTCGATTGTGATCGACCTTTCTATGCAACCATTGATATGAGTGGGTCCTATCACCTCTTCACAAATCAGAATCCTGACATTGTCTGTGCTAGTTCAGATCATGAAAAGAACCTCGACCATAGATCTATTCCCTTCTTTGTTGTGACCGTTGATATTTGCAGCCGGTACCACTTTTCGCAATTTGGAATCGTGACTTCATCTGCACAAGTCTGGCTTGCAAAATCATCCATGGCCATAGATCCACTTCTGGTTTCATCCCTGCCATCTGATACTTTCGTCCTTTAACCTGTTTCATGATTTGGGAAATTTCCTTCTATTGAGCATGTTTGCTCAGTGAAACCGTTTCGGGCCGTCGGTTGGGTTTCGCCTTGATCTTGGCCCTTCATTGTTTGCCAGTTTTATCAGACTCTGTGAATGCCAAACTTTGACCATTCTCTCACATCTTTTTTCCAAAAACATGCTCTATCGTCGCTCTTCTTCCTTGTGCTCTCGGCTCATTGGTCTATGACGCCTTTCCCTATCATTGTCGTGGCTGCAAGTCTTCACCTCTAGAGGAATCTACCACCGTAGATTGAGCTCTCTTCATTATATGATGATCTCAAAACATGGAAAATGTGCCTCTGATAATCTGAAGTGTGCTCACATAATTTTCAAATGAATAGGACCCTTTTTGAGCTCTGTCAGGCCCATAAATTGACTATTTCAAACGGAGTTCTAACACCTTCCATGGTCAGATGTAAGTGCAGAGATGCTTTGATGTGATTGTGGGTTGTGTTACCACATGATCAGTGCAGAGCCATTCTGATGTGATTGAGGGATGTGTTCCCACATGATCAGATATAAGTGTTGAAGGCCATTCTCTAGGAGAATGGAGGCACCTAGTCAGTTACCAGGAATACTTAACCTAGAGCTGAGAGCCATTCTAATATGACTGTGGGATGTGCTCCCACATGATCATATGTAAGTGCAGAGCCATTTTGATGTGACTGTGGGATGTGTTCACACATGATCAGATGTAAGTGCAGAGCCATTCTACTGTGACTGTGGGATGCGTTCCCACATGATTGGATGTAAGTGCAGACCCATTTTGATGTGACTGTGGGATGTGTTCCCACACGATTAGATGTAAGTGTAGAGCCCTTTTGACATGGATGCAGGATGTGTTACCCACATGGTCAAATATAAGTGTTGAGCCTTTATAGCATGGATGTGGGATGTGTTCCCCACATGGCTAGATATAAGTGCTGAGCCTTTCTAGCATGGATGTGGGATGTGTTCCCCACATGGATAGATATAAGTGCAAAGCCTTTTTGACTTGGTTCTTGGATGTGTTCCTCCCATGGTTGGATATAAGTACTGAGCCTTTCTGAAATGGTTCTTGGATGTCTTCCTCCCATGGTCAGTTATAAGTGTTGAGCCTTTTCAATATGGTTCTTGGATGTGTTGCTCCCATGGTTGGATGTGAGTACTGAGCCTTTCTGATATGGTTCTTGGATGTGTTCCTCCCATGATCGGATGTGAGTGCTAGGCCTTTCTAACATGGTTATTGGATTTGTTCCTCCCATGGTCAGATGTGAGTGCTAGGCATGCCTTTCTGACATGGTTGTTGGATGTGTTCCTCCCATGGTCAGATGTAAGTGTTGGGTGGGCCATTATGACTTAGGGGCAGATATAAGTGCTAAAGAAGACCTACATGGAGGCTAGGCCTACAACCAGCATGAAAAAGGGCTGGCTCTGTAAAACTTCCTATGAAAAGAAGAATTGAGAGATAGCACCAGTGATGATGACCTAGTGATGATCCAGATCAAGTGATGATCCAAATCAAGTGATGATCCAGATCTAGTGATGATGATCTAGCAGTGATGATCTAGATCGAGTGATGATCCAGATCCAGTAATGAATATTACTTGAATATGAAGATGACTTGAAGATAAAGAGAACTTGATGATGATCCAGATGATACAGAGAAGAAGACTTGTGCTGATAAATTGTGTCGAGAGAATACCTTCCTAGTTAAGAGGGAGTGTTGATGTATTTGTAACTTCAAAATGTATTCACTTGTATATCTTATGTATTGTACCCCGATGTTTATTCCAGGAAGTATCTGTAATGTAATTGAGTCATGTCATACCCCGATGTTCCTATCGGGAGAATCAATAATGTAAACAAGTCATGTAAAGTCATTGAGGTTAACCCTCCATTATAAGTCAGGGAAATAGTCCCCACAATTGATTCAAGGTTAACCCTCCGTATTGATCAGAGGGAAAAGTCCCCACAGTTGTGGGGCACTAGGGTTATTAGACTCTCATAGAGATGTTGGCCCTAGTAAGTAATTGTTAAGTGGGGTCGACTTGTTGGAGTGGAATTTAAGTGAATGAAAGAATATAAATAGAGAGTAAGCCTCTCTATTTATTATACACACACTCATTCAACTGGGGTGCATGAGTGAGAGAGAAGAATCTAGGTTCAGAGAAAGAGACAATTGCTGTCGAAGATCATCTTTATGTTTTCGAGTTTTAATTTTGCTATTGGTTCTCATTCTATCTCTGAGGAATTTGCGGGGTTTTCTCCTTTATGGTTTCCCCAAGGAAAATTCTTTGTGTCTCTTGTCTCTTGTGATTATTGTTGTGCATGTTATTCTCTCAGATAAGATCCTAAGATCATATTGTCTAAATGATAAAAATATAACATTTATGGTTGATATTGATGATGAATATGTTAGACAATGTTCCAAAACTTCTTATGACAATGTTGCTATGGTTGAATACCTTCCTAGTTAAGAGGGAGTGTTAAATTATTGTAACTTCGGAAGATATTCCTAGATGTATTGTATTCCTCCTTCGGGAGATGAGTTTGGTCTTGTTAGTGTCATTGAAAGAAGCAATGTAAACATCCAAATGTAGGTCGGGTCAATAGTACCCAAGTTTCAATATAATAAATGTTATTTTTTGGTGTCAAGTTGTCAAGTGGGCCCAGTTAGATAGAGAAGTCGACCCTGCTAGGTTAGTAGTCAATTTAACTGAAGAATATAAATAGGTATGCACTCCACTCCATTTGGACTTACTTACCAAAAGTTGTCTTAGCAAGAGAGAGAAGGATTAGTGCACCAGAAATAAGAGAGCAGTTGTTGTCTGGGTTTTACACTGCACTAGTTGAGTTCTATAGTTAGGAAATTTTGCGGGGTTTTCTCCCTTGTGGTTTCCCCAAGGAAAATATTTGTGTTCTTGTGTTATTATGTTTCTATGCATGATTTTATTTCAGTGATCTTCTAGTGACTAATTGTTTTAGGATATCATCTAAGCAATTTAAGAAAATTCAACACATATTTGTGAAAGAAGCTAGTATTTTGGTCCCCTTTGGTGATCCAAATTATCTTTCTTTTCAATTCCCATGAATCTTCTTCGATATGAAAAAGAAGTGTCTATTTTCAGCTTTCCAAAATCACCACCTTGGCCTTTTCAAGTGCAATGAGAAGACTAGACTAAGCATTTACAAAAATATTATTTATTTGCACCTCAATGTCCACAAGTTCCTCCTTGCATGTTATTTTCTTTGCTTTCTTCAATTTATGACTTTATATTTTAGATATTTGAGATTAATGACAAAAATATGCATGGAACAAGAATCACCCCCACTATTGAAAGAAGACCACTTATCCTGAATTAATTTTTTAAAATCTTCTTCTTCCAACAATGAATGATTGTATTTGAAGGGGAAAGATTTCTGGTGATCACCATTAACAATTTGAAAAACCAAAGGAAAATGATATGAAACAACTGAATTCATAATCCAAAATATGAATCTAGAACCACATTCTATTAAACCTTCAAACACATATAACCTATCTAGGCATTCAATAACCTTAGCCTCCCCAATCCTTCCATTCCTCCAAGTTGACAATAAAGAATATGGAACCACATCGAACCGATGCACATCATTGTAAACTATCTTGAAAAAATATGATAATGGGTTACAAAGAACCCTCAGACCCCATGTTGTTAGGGAAAGTGTTCCTATGGCTGGGGTGAGGCCACAAACGTAATAGGGGTTTACAAACTGACATATAAAGTTCTACAAGTACAAAATTTAAACAAGGGTTCAATGGTTAGGAGGGTTTATATCTTATAAAATGAAGGTTGATCCAAGCCTCTCTTTGAGTCCTCTTCTTGTTCTCCAACCAGGGAACCTGCAAAAAAAATTCAAACCTTCCTGAAACCAATTAAACCACATGTAATATATTGATATTTAAAATAACATGAAACCTTAATATCATAACATCAACATATAATAAAAAACTAAGATGTACATACACTGATTTCGTGCATGCAATCATGTAGGAATTTGCTAGAAGCTCTATATAAATGAGAGTGAATGGATCACTCCTAAAATCTGATATTTCTTCCAAAATAACCAAATTATAACTTTTTTGCACACCAACAACAACATTAGAGATAAAGGAATCGAATTCCTCTTCATTTTCTGACGCAATCACTGGCAAACTTTGCACATAATTTAAAATAGAAGAATGAATCTCTGGAGAATGTTTGCATAGAATGGAAGGAGAGTTTTTCCTCAATAACGTAGATCCTAATGTATTATTCTGGATCAGATATATGAGAAGATGAATATCAAATATCTCATAAAATTCTAGAGCAACATGAGAAGGAGTCACTCCAAGGATACTTTCTTCAATTTGAATTGACTGTGTTGAAGATTGTGCTTCTTCTTCATATTGAGAAACTTCATAAGAGAGAATAGAGGAAAATAATTTTGAAGAGATAAATCTTGTGGTATTGGGTGTGCTCTCCAAATTTCTATAATGTTCCTCATTGTTCTTTCCAAAGGTTCTATCCAATTCTGTCCAGAGATCCTTTGGGTATTCAACAGAATCAATAAGGTAGTGCAAGATTGGATAAAAGGCCAGCCATATTGTTCCAAAAGATCTATCACCATCATTTATGCAATCATTCTAATCTTCACAAGGCTCTTTACCAAGTCTAATAGATACCTCATAGAGACCTTGTTTCTTTAGAGATGAAATCATCTTCAATTTCCATTCTGAATATCTTGTGAATGGACTAAGAAGACGAACTGATAATCTTGAATCCATATGAAATTGTACCTACAAAATATCACTACAAAACCAAAATCAATTCACAATCATGTCAGTTTCAAGCCTTTCAACCTCAACATGTACACTTTCTCAAATTCTATCACACCTACAAAGACTTCTCTGAATGAATCCAAACTTAGCAAGGAAACAATTGCAGGATTTATGTGGAAACTCAGCTACTTCTGGTGTACAATGGAGATCAGACAAGACTTGATGCTAGCTGAAAAAGTCTCTGATACCATGTTTTAATTATTGAACCATTGATCTATAGGAAATGAGTGCAATTGAAAAGTATAATTATGCAGTAAAATGGAATGAACAATGTACACTGAACAAGACAATTTTAAGATAAAACTAATAAAATATTATTAGTAAATTACAACATTATCTTCATTAATTCCAATAGTATACAGTGGTGTTACAATAAGTAGTATTTGAATCATGTGTATAAGATTCGAATCTACCAACTAAACAACTAATCTAAATCCCAGTGTCTAAATCCGTCCAATAATCAGTTAAACTACTTAAACCAGTTAAACTGATGAGGTAGGTGGAAAAAGGAGCCACTTCCCCATGCAGCCATGCAAAATTGGTGCTAGACTAACTGAGAGTGATCTAACTGAATGTAAATGAAGGTTGACTCAACATAACTGACTACCTACCACAGCCAACTGATGGAGGCTGCTGGTGGCACTCATAGTGGCTCCTATAATGTAGGGAATGGCTTCATAGGAACATAAACTCATGCATGAACATGCAGTAAGTGGCAGCTAACCTCTATATGTGTTCCCCACACTCCAGTACAGTAATAATGTCTCCCTATGCTATACAAGATTATCAAATTGACTATATATGGACAAGGGAGGATTATATAATCCTAACACGACAAGTCTTGCAAAAAGGACCATTGAAGACATGATGTAATGGATTAATATCAGGGAGTGGCCAACAAAAGGTCAAGGAAAATACAAAATTACCAAATCAGGTTTTGTTATAGTTGATTTTACAGCACATGGTTGATCACACATTTATGGCCTTCCCTGTCCCTCTGCAGACTCTTTGGAACCCATAGACCAATATTATACTTTGATGTTTCCAAGTTCATCCCTAAAAACACCTATTTATTGCTGTACATGACTTTTAATCCCGTTCTCACATATATATGCAGATATTGACCTCAAACCCACGTACATCGGGATGTGTGCATAAGTCTAAATATTTTTGGAGTTTTCCTTGATGCGTGTCTGAACAAATTGACTCTTGGCCTTCCATATGCCTCAAGATCGCTCAAATTTGACACTCCATTACCCCTTTGGAGTGCTATATAAGGAACCCCTTGGATACATTGAAGAAGAGGAATTGAAGAGCAAGGAAACTATAGTTTATTGTTACCGTAGCTTGCTTATACTTGAGTTTGCATCCCTTTGTCCCTTTGGAGAACTTTGTGTTCTTCCCAAGATTTCCTTTGCTTGTGAGCTTTCTATAGAGAGATGGAGGATTGAGGTGGTGGAGGACTCAATTTCTCTGGTTCGAAGACATGCCGACAGAGGTTGTCACTTGTGTAATCTCTAATTTGATTGATAGAAATATCTTTTCCTGTCCATTTAATGTGCAATTGAATGAATATTGAATCCATAGATATGTTTAATTGTTTATACATTGATGAATATATATGCTATAGTAGATCTAACACCATATTATATAGCATGCTTGCCTTGTTTACTGTTGTTGAGAGTGAATTTCTAATGCAAGTGGGATTGGAAAAAGCTCAACGGGGATCTATTTCAACCATCCGAAATAAGGTATGACCCATGATCCCTTAGTGTTAGATATTTGGTTTAGCTTGCATATGGGAAAGGATTGATTTCTGTGGTTTATCTGTTTGTTGTGGTACACCCCAATCCATAGGAGGTTTTTCTCTGTAACAAAATTGGCAACTGTATTGGGGAGGTTCCTAGATGTTTCTCTTTGGGGTTTTTTTCGGTATTCAATGTACTTGAATTGCTTTGATTTCTCTATTTCTGTGTCGGGTCTAAGGGGCATGTTTGCCTAGTAGTGTCCTGAAGGAGTAAATTTTTTCTCACTTGTCTGTATACCTTATTTTTCTCTCTTTTTCTTGTTGTATGCGGGTTTAGCTTTCATATTCATGTATACAAACGAGTTTTCCTAGAACAATCGCGTATGTACGCAGGTTTACTGAGAACAGTCGCGTATGCCTTGATTTTTTGCTTTATTGGAGGATTAAGTGTTGCTATGTGATTTTGGATGATTGTTGAGTCTTCTTGGATATTACTTCTGGAGTCTGTATCTACCCTCTGTTTCTGACCAGAGGCCGTTTTTAATTTGATTTTTAGAAATGTTCTTGTCATTCATTTTCTACTTTTTTGTTTTGAGATTAGTGCATTAGGTCTATTTTACCTTGGTGCTTTGCTTGGCTGTTGTTTGTGAGTGGTTGCAGAGTATGAGGGTTGTAGAGTCATTTTTTTTGCTTTTATATCTCATTTAATTCAAAAATACAAAAATATTTTTCTTTTTGCATAGTTATGCATTGCTTGCATTTTAGATCAGCATGGCACTTGCATTAAGTTTTCTTGGTGAATCTTAGTCAGATTTTCATATAGGAATGACTACATTTACATTTGAAGGAAACATTTTGCACTTCATGTAGTAGCATACCCTGTTTTTCATTCTACACAGTGCATTTGCATTGATTGTTAGGTGTGCATTTTGCTTCATGTTGTGTCATAACACCATAAGTTGCATGACCATTACCCTTTGAGTATAAATTCCAACTAAAATCAACGCTTAATAAAATGAATTACACTCGTTTATTTTCTAGGGTGCATCAACAAGATTAGGTTTTAGGGTCTTGGAATAGTTCATTGTAAGTTAATTCTCCAAGACCACTAAACAAAACAATTAGCTATCTGTCCAGATGAGAGTGTGAAACCCTTGGTATAATTAGTGTTTCTCAGGATCCTCCTCTTACGTGGGAGTTAAGCATGAGGTAGTGTGAGAAATTGTGATTGGGATGACCCTTTATTGTGATTGATTAGCACCAGAGATATTTCCAGGATTGTATTTGTATCTAAGGGGATTTGAGGTATTGGCTGGTGCACCCCTGGGGTACCAGCTATGCTTTCAGGATTCAGGATTTGATACCCTGCCCATACAGTCAATCCCTCCTATGATTACCTACCTGAGCATTGATTATATTGAGGTGACCTTAGTTGCCTTACCTAGGTTATCGAGGGGGTAGTTGTGGAGGTTATTCTGCAGGTGTCTTGGCCAGGTAGGGGTCAGACGGCACAGTCGCTATATGCGTTGAAGATGAGGGCCACTATAATTGGTTATGAACCTATGCTTGTTGTGTATGGCAGTATCAAGCCTCTCCTAGGTGAGACATTCCTGCTTCATTCGGGAGCTTACTTATCCTACCATTGGTTTGCTTGTTGTTTGGCTTTAGATTTTCTTAGGTGTATGCTCTGCGCATGCTATTCTGCTTAGGGTTGCATATCTAGATTGAGTATTTTATTTTTATTTGAGTCATTGTGGATTTAGGGCTAGCACCTCTCCATTCTCATCATTTAGAAGGACTTCCACCTTCCACATCTCCTCCTCCTTTGGGAGAGAGAACCAGACAGTCCAGGTGGACTATTTCTCACTTTGATTCACACACCATGGGAGATCATGAGGATGAGATTTCGAAGATGTCCTCCCCACCTCATGAGGTTAGAGAGGGTGATCCTACTAGCACATATGATCCATCACATGAACAAGCTTCACGATCTCGTTATGATCCCTCATTCACGGGTCGCCGGTATTGGTTTTTGGGAAGCGAGACTCACTATGAACCCACAAGTACTGGTAATGTTAGATATGGTCTTCCTGATATCCTTGAGTCTAATATGGCATATCATGCAGAGTCAGAAGTTGAACCTGGCACTACGCCTAGCGGCACTTCCATTCCTTTCCATGTAAAGAGGTTTGGGGGCACTAGTCACATTGCACCTTCCATCTCTGTGGTGGAGGAAACTTCATGTGCTCATCCTAGGCCTAATGTTAGTAACCCTATTTGGATACCAGGACCAAGACGTGTGAACATTGGGAACACCACTTACATTCCTTCACATGTCCCATCGTCTTTGAACCCCGTTCCTTCAAATGCTTTTTTAACGACCCATCCTCCCCCTAATTCGCGTGGGCCTTCGGGCCGGAATACCGCTACTAGCCATGTTCATCCTATAAATTTTAACACTTTAGTATCACAAAGCCAAGTTCCTCCTATTGTGTTGGCAGTTCATGTACCTGTTTCTAGATCATCTCATCATCCAGCTCATGGAGCTCCCCATATACCTAATTATGGACCATCTCATGGAACATCCCATGGAATGCCTTATGGAGCTTCCCATTGACATTATTATGGACCGTAGTATGGAAAAAACTATCAACTATATAGGTACGGGTATTGACAACCTACTTACTCTTCTAATTATGGCTTTGTAGTGCCTCATAATCAAGGTACTACATATCATAGTGATTCCATGCAGCCCATCATGGGTCATATGAGAGGAGGTTATTATCCCATTGGCCAAGGCCATGGGGAGTATAACAATCAACCTTATATGAATCAACACTACCAGGGAGCGTGGCATCGACTGGTTCAACCTAGGCTCCCTTTCTTTATGATATTGAACTTAATTGATTTGTCGAGTTTGATGAATGATCTTGTGTCTCATGTTCCAGCATGGCCGACAGTCCCTACCAATATTCCTTTGGACATTCCCAAGTTCGAAGGTAAGGCTGGTGAAGATCCTGGTGAGCATGTCACCACTTTCCACCTTTGGTGCTCTTCCAATTCCTTACACAACGATTCTATCCGTTTGAAACTATTTCAATGCACCCTCATGGGTCCTGCGGAAAAATGGTACATAGAGTTACCGAGGGGTTTATACTATGTTTGACGACATTGCCATGACTTTTCTTAATCATTTCTAGCTGCGAGTACGTTACGACATCAGTACTGAAATCTTGTTGACCTTTTGGCAAGACAAAGCCACACACATTTCAGATCATATTCAAGAGTGGCATATATGGAAATGATTAATTAAAGCATTTATACCACCAAATTTTCTTCTAGAATGGTTTCTCAAGTCATTGTTACCTTACATCGTGAAGGATGTTTCTACATCCAAAGTTCAAAATGAGGACCAAGCTATATTTAGGGCTCAAGAGTTGGATTTGATCTATGCCCAAGATCCAATTTCGATCCCAAGATCAAACCTGGACCACATGCCTATGGTATTGTTGGCTCCATGAGTACCAAACCTGCAGACTTGGTTACAAAACAAGTGAGCCAGTTATCGATTAACTGGCCTGCGTCAGGACAAGCTACGGCTTTGTCTCAACCTACCCAATCGATGGGTGTACTCTTCATGTAAATGTTGAACATGAAAGGAAACCAACATCCTGGAAGGAATAAAAAGAAAGGAAAAAATAATTGTAAGGGTGGGAATAAAAATGAAAATGGTAATAATAATGACAAGAACACGAATAATGTTGGGGGGACAAGCAGCCTAAGCGTAAGGTGAAGTTTCCTTGTAAGTTTTGTAAGGATGATCACGTCACTCACTTGTGCCCTCATATGGAGGATGCCTCGAAGTTCATAGCACAGGGCCCAACTGTGTTTACTAATCCTTTACGTAATAATCAAAATATGAACTCAAGGATTGTTGATCTTGGTTGTACGTCTGGTGGAAATAAAAACCCATTGGAGGTCGCTCCTGGTCATGATTGCATCAGCATGGTGAGAGCTACCAAAGTTGTGACACATGCAAAAGATTATGGTTCATCACAACTTGACCTTGGGAAAGAACCTGCTCCACCTAAGACCCCTTTGTGAATTGAAAAACCTAAAGATAAACCTGAAGTCCCACCTCGCATTCCTAAGGGAGTATTGAAATGCTCAGGACACAATCCTAATGCTCGAGCTACCTCGAACTATTTAGTTGTCAATTATTTGGGCCAAACTCCTTATGCGATGTCTACATTAGAAGTGCTTTAGACTTGTCCTCCAAAGAGAAAGGCCTTGTTGTCTACTCTTGGGGTTAGTGACGATAGCTCTTCTTCCATGATCAAATTTGAAACCATGGGAGTACATCCTCGCTTTCCTTATTATGTGTCTCTTTTGATTCATGTAGAGTGTCTCAACAACACCATCATGTGTATTGTCATTGATGAAGGCACTGCCGCTTCCGTGATGTCTTTGTCTTGTTGGAAGGGCTTAGGTTCTCCCGTGTTTTCTCAATCTACCAACATGTTGATGGCTTTCGATGGTAGGTCATTTTGGCCATACGATATACTTCCTTCTCTAGAGGTCCAATTGGGAGGGAAGACTTCCGTGATCGAGGTCGAGGTGGTTGATGCGCCCCTTGACTACAATCTTTTACTGGGTAGGAATTGGATGTACAATATGCAAGCCGTAGCTTCTTCCCTATTTTGAGTAGTTTTTTTTTCCCGTTTAATGGGAAGATCATTACTATTGATCAAAATTCATTCCATAATCCGAGTGTTAATGCATCATCGGGAGCTTCCATCCCAATTATCGATCATTCTTAGCCGGCAACTGAGAATGTGGGTGTCCGTATGTATCCTTCTCTTATGAGAACCTTTAGTTGTCATCCTATCATCCTTATGATTGGGTCTAGTCTTGGTGGGGTCTCATCCTCACCAAATTTGATATCATTTTGCACTACTCCTATGGGAGATCCTTGGATTCTTCTTTCACCGAGTACTTCGAGTGTGCATGTCGAGACTGACGTGTCGTTTCCTGCAACAATGGTGTTGTATCAAGCGAATATTGATCATGTTGTAGACCCTAGTCCTTCCTCTTCACAGACGGAGGAGGAGGACCCGTATGTGCTGCCTGCATGGGTAGTAGATTCATCTAACTCTCATGATTTCCTTGATGATGTTTTTCTGTCAGATGAAGCTATTCTTGAGGCCATGTATGGGATTGAGAATCCTTGGGAAGAGTTGCACCATAGATCATATTTCCTTCCTAATCTTTATCGTTTAGAGTGTGATGACTTTAGGGAGATTCTTAGCGACAAAATTGGTAGCCCCGTGGTCCCATTAATCTCTCCTATTTAGATGGCTGAAGGGAACATGGCTAACTTGTCACCAACAATTCCTATCAATATTTCTCATGATCCTGGTAAGATTGAGAATGTCTACATTGGGGTGGGTTGTTCCCTTGATGAGATCAAAGAGTATACCAAGCGGTTTAAGGAATTTCATGATATTTTCACTTGGTCATATGAAGAAATGCCAGGTATAGACCCTCGTATTATCGAACATGAAATCAAAACCTATCTGGATGCAAAACCGGTTCGACAGCATTTGCATGTTGTGAATCCTAGAAAAGCACCCACCATGAAAGCTGAGATAGAAAAATTGCTCAAAGTTGGTTTTATCTATCCTGTTCCCTTGACGGAGTGGGTTTTGAATCTTGTTCCGGTGGATAAGGAGCAGGGAGTGATCCGAATATGCACTAATTTCCACGATTTAAATTGAGCCTGTCTTAAAGATAACTTCCCTACACCATTTATTGATCAAATTTTGGATGAGTGTGCAGGAAGTGAGGTATTTTCTTTTATGGATGGATTTTCTGGATATAATCAGATACAAATTAAACCCAAGGATCAGCACAAGACCACATTTATTTTTCCTTGGGGAACTTTTTCATATCAGAAGATGCCCTTCGGCCTTAAAAACGCCGGAGCCATGTTTTAGCAGGCCATGACCTTAATATTTCACGATCTTAAAATGATTATTGAAGCATATTTGGATGATCTCCTTGCTCACTCTCGTTTGAGAGTGTGTCATCCTTATCATTTGAGATTAGTGTTTGAAATATGTCGTCATTATCAAGTTCGTTTAAACCCTCATAAGTGCATCTTTGTGTGACAGTTGGTCATTTACTAGGATTCATCATGTCTAAGGAGGGTATTCTAGAGTCGATCCCTTGAAGGTTGAGGCAATACTTCAATTGTCTCCCCCACGTAACATTTGACACCTTCAATGTTTACAAGGTATGGAAAACTTCTTGCAAGGTTCGTGGTCAATTTTTCCAACTTGACTAAAGAATTCATGCGTCTATTGAAGAAGGACACCCCTTTTTACTGGGATGAGCGAGCCCAGGAGTCTTTTGATTCACTTAAGCAAGCCTTAGCAATGTCCCCTATGCTTAGTCCACCAGACTATAGCTGTGATTTCTTGATTTATGTGACCGCATCTCAAGAGACAATTGGTATGGTATTGGTTCAAGAGGATGAGGAGCTTCATGAGCATGTCATATATTATTTGAGCCGAAACCTTATTGATGCGGAACTTCACTATTCCCATGTGGAGAAGCTAGCCTTAGCCACCGTTCATGCGGTTCAGTGTTTGAAACATTACATTATCATTTGCCAAACTTTGGTCGTAGCTCACATCAATCCATTTCAGTTCATCCTCACTAGAAGGATGATTGGGGGAAAATATAATAAGTGGATTGTGATTTTGCAAGAGTTTGATCTCGAGTTCGTTTTGGCAAAATCGAAGAAATCGTTAATCTTTACTAAGCTCATATCAGATTTCCCAAATTTGGAGGAAGAGGAGGTTTATGAGGATGCTTTTGTCAATGAGCATATATTCCTCATCTCAACTGTGGATCCTTGGTACAGAGATATCATTGTGTATTTGCAAACATTGAAGGTCCCCACTCACCTCTCATGGGATGAGCGACGACGACTACGTCATGTAGCAAAGAACTACCTTATAGTGGATGATACTTTGTACCACCATGGGGTGGATTCCATTTTACATCGTTGTTTAAATCATGATGAGGCAGAGGTCGTGCTTAATGATTGCCACGGAGGGGCATGTGGTGGTCATTTATTTGGGCTTTCTACAACCCAAAAAATATTGAGAGCAGAATATTTTTGGCCGTCTATCTTTATGGATTGTGTTAATGTGGTTAATAAGTGCCACCCTTGCTAGGTGTTTGCATGTAATATGCACTTGCGTCCTACCACTTTGCATCCTATTGTCATCATTGGTCCCTTCACCAAGTGGGGGCTTGATTTTATGGACTGCAACCCAACTTCGGCTGGGGGGAACCATCATATTATTGTGGCTATTGATTACTTTATGAAATGGATAGAGGCTATGCCTATAGTTAAATTTGACGGTGGGACAACCACACATTCATATTTAACCAGATTATCACCTGGTTCGACATTCCGAAAGAGCTTGTCACCGACCATGGTAGGAACTTTCAGAACAAAATTATGGAAGAGTTGGCTTCCAAGTTAGGGTATAAGCAAGAGCACTCCTCTTCTTACTATCCTCAAGTGATAATGGACAAGTTGAAGCAGTGAACAAGTGACTTAAGTCTATTCTCCAATGAGCCATCGCACAAAGCAAGAATGATTGGAATATCATGTTATATCCTGATTTGTGGGCCTATGGAACCGTGGTTAAGACTACCACCAGTTTTTTCTCCCTATCAGCTTGTGCATGGGGTGGAGTCAGTAGTACCGGTTGAATGTGAAATCCCTTTTTAGAAGCTAGCTGTGGAGCTTTTACTAGACACTTCCGCATTGGAAGAACGTTTGGTACACTTAGAGCATCTTAATGAGCAGCACCGAGATGCCTCAGTGGCTCTAGAGGTTAACAAGTGTCGCGTCAAGGTCCAATATGATAAGTATGTCCGTCCTAGGAGGTTAGTGAAGGTGACTTGGTCCTTTTATGGGATCAAGCTAAGGAACCTTTGGGAGCAGGAAAGTTTAATCCCATGTGGCATGGTCCTTACATGGTTAAACGTGTCTCAGAGAAAGGCACCTATGAGCTGGTTTATTATGAAGGAACATCCTTGGAGGAGCCTAGAAATGGGCTTTATCTCAAAAATACTATGCGTGATCTTCAGCCAGGGTTGATTTTTGTATATTATTGTATAGTTTTCCATTGCATAGTTAGGTTTTCTTATGGTGATCGGGTTTGTTGATTAGTTTTTATTTGTTATGGCAGATGTTGATGGAGTCTTTTATTTACATAGGATTCATTGATGGTGCTAGCCGTCACACTCAAAACTCAGCTTCGGTTGCTTGGGTGATCTATACTCCTACAGGTCAAGTATTGTCTTCAGGAGGCATTTGTTTACGACCTTTGTCAAACAATGTTGTTGAATATAGTGTCGTTATTGAGTTATTTTGTGATGCCATTTCGCATGGTGTTCATTATCTTGAGGTACGTCTTGATTCGCAGTTAGTGGTTTCACAACTTAATGGCTTGTATCACATTAGGGATCCGACATTATTACGAAGATTCTTACATGTTAGATTGCTAGAACGGAAATTTGAGGGTATAACATACATTCATGTTTCAAGAATTTTTAATCAAGTTGCTGACTCATATGCTAACTATGTGTTAGATTTCCATTTGTTTCACAGACCATAAGCATATCACAAACACATTTTACACACATGTAAATAAAATAAAAATCGATCATCATAAGAAGTTTTTTCATTAAGTTCAAAAAGTGACGTCATAATACATAAGTGTCATATACAAAATTGGGGCTTCTCAACCACCAAAATATACTACATGGTCATACAAAAATGAGTACACTCAGGTCTCTAAGCCTGAGGTGGAGGAGGGGGCTGATCATGATAGCACACTACGGCTCTAGCTAGCCAGCGAAATAGTCGAACCCATGCTCGTGGTACTCCAACCACTTGGGACTGCATGGCCTTAGGTAAGTCCTCGACTTGTGCCATGGGTACTCTATGTGTCAATGCACCAAAGTTTGTGTGCATGCTTTGGAGGGTCCTCTCTGCATCCACACCCATAATCTCATCCCCTCTTCCCCTCTGTCGATGACGAGGGAAACCATCCGACCATCGTGGTCCTACATTTGCATATACATGATAGATTGTCACTATGTGTCGTCACACCAAAAACACATCTTTTGATTTCATATATCAAAAAACACAAAAACAAATTATAATTCAAAAATTAAAAGTGGGTTTGGGATTCTTTACCTATGTCTCCATAAGCCACTCTTGGAGGTAGGGGCATGTTTGGATCACTGCGAAAGTCAATCCCCGCATAGGGATAGTCATCTTTGTAAATCACTTGTCTTCGCCACCATGGAAAGAACTTTGTTGGGTAGGGTTTAGCCACTCTGCCACCTCCCATTCTGCACATGACATTATCCTAGTGCCATTGAGTTGGATCTCAAACTCCATGTGGAGCAATGTATACCCTAGGGGTTAGCCCTGGCACCTGCTCAAAGAAGAATGTGCTCAGTATGCTGCCAAACCTGAAGTTCCACACCCGTCCCATCTTGCAGTCACTGAGCTGTTGTTTCATGTTGCTCAATAGCGTAGTACTCCAGTCATATAGTGTAGGATGCATACACTCTACCCCATAGAACATCATTGGCCGTAAGGCTTGGTGGAGTGAAGGAAAACCTGCAATCCTGCATAAGGCCAAAAGTATGGCTTTCAGCCCTAGAATATGAATAGAGTTTGTCGGGATTTGACTCCCAACCTTCTCAGTATCCGAAAGACAGTACATAGCTATGTACTCATCTATGGTCAATCCGCCACCTAGCCCATGGGATCGGAGGTTCACCGTCCTCCTCTCGTTGGGAAAAAACTGTGATGAAATAAATGTCCTCAACCTCAATGCTGAGTGACATCCCATCTATCTGAAATGTTTTAGACTCTGGATCCCAATAATCTACCAACACTTGGAGTACTATTGGTTTGTCCCTCAAGCTACCAAGACACCAAAACTTGTATAAGCCATATGCTCGTAATACTTGTTGAGCCATGAGATCAGCTTGAACAACTTCCTCAACATCACCATGTTATCTCTCTCACCACTCTAGTACCATCTTGCACAAAAAACCAAGTTTTTGATCATCATTTTCCCATTAAATCCTTGTTTGTGTCCCTGTACGTGATTTTTTTCAAAATAGCTGCGCATGTACGCGGGTTTCAAGGCATTTTCTGCATATGGCAAGCCCTGATTTCCACGTGGGCCAAAACGCCCAAGTTGGGATGGCCCAAAAACTTAACTTGACCATGGAGTTTAAAAAAAATTATATCAAAATGCAAGAGAGAGGAAAGGGAATCTACCTGGATCAAATGGGGAGGGATTCCATCGAACGATGCTCCCAAAATTCGCTTCTAAAGTTTTGAGCTCAAATACACTATCTTGGGTAAAAATAGAAATGGTATGAACATTTTTAAATATTTTACTATTTATAGAAAAATTTTGAAATTTTTACCCACATTCTATAGTTTTTTACTGTTTCTGATCATTTTGGACTGTTTGAACTAATTTGATGTTGTAGGAGCCCATTTCGAGTGTGGGTTGACCGTAGTTTTGACCCTTTCATGCCTATTTTAGGTATTATGTCTAAACTAGCATGTAGGTTAGGTTTCACATCCACTTTCACTTTGCATAACCTTATGACCATTTCATCTTAACCTTAGGTATGAACCCATTCTATCTTGTCACGGAACCTTCTTGCTACTTTTAGAAGCGACATGTTGTGAATTGTAGAGCTTTCCCATACATGGGTACCCTAGTTAGATCCTATTTTGCATTTGGTGCCCATGCCAACATTTCTCCTTTAGGGTGTGGGAGTCTTTTATATAGTACAACCATGACTTTGAGCAAGAGCTTCATACTCCTCTTGAACTTTATGCTGGCCTTTTCCCCCTAGACTCTCCTTGTATATGTCAAGTTGTAATTGCATTATCATGAGTTTTGCTTGCCTTATTGAGCCTTATGTCAGCTTCCCTGACTTTGATTATCAGCCATATAGCCCAAGCTTGTCTCATGTCTAGCCAAGAAGAGCCTTTTATATATCTTTTGCAGCTTGATAACCCATTTTCTACCAGGAGGGGACATCCCCCGAGTGTCGTTATCTTTCACATTTTTCCTTGCATTGAGTATAGGTATGTCCCGCTACTTGGAACTAGCTTGTTTGACCCCTGACAGTCGTCTCCTCCTAGATTCGTAACTATAAAGCACTTTTATTCCTTTTCAAGCTTTTCAAAATATCTGAAAAAGTCCCAAAAAATAAAAATAAAAAACCAAAAATATGGATAGGAAAAGATGTTATCTTTGGCAGCAGTCGAGTCATGTCGCCTTCGAACAGGGCACTGTATATCAAATCCATTGGTTGGGTTATTAGTTTGACTTTAAGAGTTGTACTTGTTACTCTGAGTTTATCTCCACTAATTGGTTAAGCTTCCGATCCCTATGGAGCCTTTGTTGATTCTTCTTGCGTCGCAGAGATGTCCTAGTTTGCATATTGAGTCCATGTTGCTTATATTCAGTCACCATTTTCCTTTATGCTCTTGTTCGAAGGAAGTTCAAACCTGAGTCGGCCATTCCTCAGTTGTCTTGAATTTGCATGTAGGTCATTCTCGGTACTATTACTGGTTCGTGCACATCTTGTTCGAGTCCTTCCACATTATACAACATTGCTGAGTACCTCATGTTGGTTGATGGGGGATGCCTTAATTCCCTCCTTCCAGCGGATTCCGTCCCATCAACGTTGCTTGAGACTTATAGTCATCAGTGGTAGGTTCTCCTGCCCTCGACAGTTTTGGGAATACATTGATGTCCCCGGATCAATGGACTCTTTCAAGTGTTCGACCTCAACACATCTATTCACACTTGTTAGATTGCACTCTAGTACCTTGATTTCCATTTTCATTATCGGTGGGTGATCTCGCGTCTATTAATGATATACATCAATGATCGGTAATCAAACGATGGACTACTATGTTCAACCTCGACACCTCTATTCACATAGTAGGACATGTGCTCATTGGTTTGTGTAGAAGACTTTCCAGATTGGTGGCATTCCACATATGCTACCTCCTTAATCATGCTAGTGTTCATGAGATTTCAGCTCTTGTGACTTGATTCCAGTGTATGTCAGATATCTTCAGCCATTATGGAGATATTGATCCATTGTATATCTTCAGCTTCTATGGAGATCTTGATCCTTTGTATATCTTCATCATGGATATTCTGATCTATTATATATTATACATGGCAATTACCACACATGTCACATTTTGTATATCATGCCTATTCATGGCCATTGTACTCTTATGTATATGGGACAGCTATATGTATTTGCAGTCATATGCAAAGATAGATTATTGTACTATACTAATGGATGGATGGTTCTTCCACTTGTTTCTTCATCACTCTACTTCTGGGATGGATTTATAATGTATTTCGGCCATCATGTTACCCCTCCGACCTCACACATTAGGGGGCATCTGTTACAGCTGATTTTACCACACATGGTTGATCACACATTTATGGCCTTCCTTGTCCCTCTGCAGGCTCTTTGGACCCCATGGACCAATATTATACTTTGATGTTTCTAAGTTCATCCCTAAAAACACATGTTTATTGTTGTACATGACTTTTAATCCCATTCTCGTGCATATACGCGGATATTGACCTCAAACCCATGTACATCGGGATGTGTGCATAAGTCCAAATATTTTTGGAGTTTTCCTTGATGTGTGTCTGAACCACTTGACTCTTGGCCTTCCATATGTCTCAATCTCACTTGGATTTGACCCTCCATTACCCCTTTTGAGTTCTATATAAGGAACCCCTTGGATACATTGAAGAAGAGGAATTGAAGAGCAAGGAAACTATAGTCCATTCTTACTGTAGCTTGCTTATACTTGAGTCTGCATCCCTTTTTCCCTTTGTATCACTTTGTGTTCTTCCCAAGATTTCCTTTGCTTATGAACTTGCTATTGAGAGATAGAGGATTGAGGTGGTGGAGGCCCAGGTGGAGGACTCAGTTTCTTCGGTTTGTAGACGTGCCGATAGAGGTTGTCACTTGTGTAATATTTGATTTGATTAATAGAAATATCTTTCCCTGTCCATTTAATGTGCAATTGAATGAATATTGAATCCATGGATATGTTTAATTGTTTATACATTGATGAATATATATGCTAGAGTATATATAACACCATATTATATAGCATGTTTGCCTTGTTTACTGTTGTTGAGAGTGAATTGCTAAAGCAAGTGGGATTGGAAAAAGCTCAATGGGGATCTACTTCAATTGTCTGGAATATGGTACGACCCATGATCCCTTAGTGTTAGATATTTGGTTTCTCTTGCATATGGGAAAGGATTGATTTTTGTGGTTTATCTGTCTATTGTGGTACACCCCAAGCCATAGGAAGTTTCTCTCCATAACAGGTTCTATCCTTGAGCAATGGGCATGACACAAAAGTGACTCAGCAAGATTTAGACACAAAGGGACCAACTATACAAATATGTAATGTAGGAGACATTGAAAAATTGTCCATATGATTGGAAAAGTTACCGACCATAAGATTAATAAATCTGTGATTAGGCTTAATCATGAGGCCAAACAATAGAACCAAACTGTTGATGGAATCAAAATGATGTTTTTTTCAAGGAAACAAGACTTTCTTCCATTATATAAAAATACATTTGAACAAAATTCCCTTTCCTTTCTCTTTTTAACCCTTCTTGTATAATTTTAACAAGTCTAAGAAAGAAAACTCGAGCCATTCATTTTTAAGCAAGATCAAAGATGAGAGAGAAGAATGCTTGAGAAATCACTAATCCGTGGATTTTATTAGCCCAAATTAGTGATTGATCAACAGTTTTTTAACAATTTGAGAGTCTAGAAACGCCAAAGAAGACTCTAAGGGGGGAACTGTTTCATAAAGTTAGTCTCCAAAGTCTGCAAAGTATAAAACAATCTAGATGAGAACTCCCTTAGCTTAGAAAAACTAAGGGATTCATTTTTCGTCGATACTCGAAAATAAAAAGTAAACTTGATACCTTTGTCCTAAAGTTTAATGATCATGACAATAGCACAAAGAACGCTCAAAATATTTTTCATGTTTTAAACCATAGCACGAAAAAAGAAAAAGTCAGCTCAAAAATATTCCTTTTTAGTAAGTTTAGTCCCCTAATCCCGAAAAAAGAGATAAACCTATACTTGGGAGTATTATTTTATCCATAGTGAACTGGAGCATACATTTTTTGTAATTAATCCACATGGTACGAAAAATGGTTAAACTTATACCTATGTGGACGTTCCTTCAATCTCTTTAACGAGTATGAAGGGACAAGAGAACTCAAAAATATTGTAATATTTAAGGAGTTTAACAACAACTTAAATACAACTCCATTTACCTTTCCTATAAAGTTTTAACGAGCCTGAAAAATTCAACTCATGGACTCCTTACTATTTTTAACGAGCTTGAAGGAAAGTTAGAAGAATGTTGTCAATGCGAGGAGATGATTTTCAGAGGGATGCAAAACTAGTTTCAACCGCAAGGAACATACCTAAGTATTGTTCAAGGAACATGAGAAAGATAAGGACACCCAAGGAGTGTCTCCTCTAGGTAAAGGGTGTCAAGATGCAACAGAAAAATGATACAAGGTTAAGTTATGATTACAGCAGAGATCAAGGCTTATATAAAGAGATAAAAACATGGAATCCAACATAGTCAAGGCATAGCTAACCGAGGAAAACTCTATAGTGCCAAGGCATGAGGATTTATAATCAATAATATCAATGTCCATATGAAAGTTAAATTTGACATAGATGATGAATTTCACAGGAACAGACTCAACATCATATGAGTCGAGAAATCTACAAAAAGAATAAAACTCATCAGGATCATTGACTTGATGTTTAATGGGAGATTAAAAAGACTCAATTATGTGAATGTCTGAGGATCGATCATCATAAAGATTAGACTAAAAAAGAAAATTAGGGCTTGATCTAGCCACAACTATGTCAACATCCAAAAGAAGGTCAGATTGTATCATAGAATCTATGAATTCTTCATCTGAAGGAAGTAGATTGTCTCGAATGGAACACATGTCTAAACATTCAATTGGATTAACGGGTTGGAGAGCAAGTTCCAATGTCTCCATTGGATAGATCACTTGGTCAATTGCTGCGATCGAGTCCCAAGAAGGTAAACATGGATACAAAGGATTCTTTTGAGTAGAAATTGGACACGAGGGACATGAGAACACGTAATTAACCCATGGCGGGGTAGTGTCTACCAAAACATTGGGAATTGACAGCGGATAGACTTAGTATAAATCCAGGTAATGAGAGGGATCAACAAATTCTAGTTGATTGATAGTAACGATGCTTTCTTTGTGAGGAAAATACATCACATGAAAGAGTGTAGACACCAAAACTTTCATAGAATAAACATAATCACACCCAAGGAGCATATTAAATTCCAAGGGGTCCTTTACAACCATAAAAATAACTAAGAAAATCGTCCCACTTAAAGTAATAGGTGTTTGAGAAAGAACACCCAAAGTTTGACTAGGTATTCTATCAAAGGCCAAAAACTTATTAATAGTCGACACAAGGTTTGGAGATCCCATACCTCTCCAAGCATGCATGGATAAAATACCAACATAGGTTATTTCATCTACAATACAACGAGAAACTGTGTAGTGTTCAACTTGGACCTTTATTTGAAAAGGTGCAGCAGAAGGAAGGCACGATTCAACTAGACTATTCCAATCAAAGGAAGCAATATAAGGGATCAACGAGGTTTATTCAAAGCGAAGTTAGTTCCCCCTTGTCCATAAAGTTCTGAAATGATAGTGAAGAAAACATGACTAGCATAAAAATCACTCTCCAAAGAATAAGATGGATTTATCAAATATTGCATCGACTCAACCACTTGATATGGGTCACTCACCAAAGGAAGAGTGGGATTGACCAAAGATTGCACTGGTTTAACTACTTGATGTGGGTCACTCTCCAAAGGAATAGTGGGATTGAACAAAGGTTGTATTGGTTCAACCACTTAATAAACTAAAGGTTGAATAGCTTGTTGAGAAGTCACAATTTGTTCAGGAGAAAAAGATCCTTGAGACTTGGACCACACTCTTTGTACTTCTGCAATAGAAGGGAACATATGAGTAAGGTGATATCCCTTGCAAATATTACAAGGGAACTTAGGATTGCATACTACACATTTAGGTTTCTCAACTGTGTTAACATGACTTGCATTGGCTGACTGCTTGCCCCAAGCATGACCTTCAGAGGCTAGGTGGTTGCCCCTAACATGACTAGCAGAGGTTGGGTGGATGGGTCCAACATGACTTGTAGAGGCTGGCTGTTTTCCCCTAGTATGAATCGTAGAGGATGAGTGACTAGGCCCAACTTGACTCATAGATTTTGGATGAATTTACCTAGCATGACCTCCAAAGTTTGGGTGATTTCCCCCTTTATTTCACATCTTCTTCCTTTTCTTCCTCATTTTATTCCTTTTAGACTATTGGTTACTAGTATCAGAAATTTCACCACATGAGGTGGAAGGAGGAGGGGATGATGCTACTATGAAGGGGAGAGAATTTTTTGCTGCCCTTGATATAAGGTTCTTTCTTGAGAAACATCAGGATCATTCAAGACAGTTGGAGTGGAAAATAACCAAACCGGTAGCTCAAAGGTGAATCCAGGAAGACCCAGAGTGACCATTAATGGAACACTAACATTCCCAACAAAGGAAAAGAAAAAGAATCCCCTTGCATAGGTATGTCTTGGTTGGTTCCCACAAAGACACTATCCATGGTTTCCAACTCGACAAGAAATAAAATCTTGAGGTAGACTAGGAAACAACATCACAAAGAGCACACCACTAGAACAAAAATCCTAAGTGTCCAGACCAAGGAACCAAAGATACCTTCCAAAGGAGTTTCTGGATGATGAGGGCCCATAACTAACTAGTGAAGGGAGAAGGAAAATTACCTGAGGTACACAATACAATCAAGTTGCATCGTAAGGTTGGCAAGTTGTGACTGAGTTTGCGTCATCCTTGCACTAGTCTCTCCTATAGGTGAGGATTCCAACTTCATGGCCAACTATAGAGATTCAGTCTATGATACAATATATTGTCTCATTAGGGGGATTTGGATGTGCAATAACAATGCCACAATAATCCTTTCTTTGTACTTAACATCCAACATCTAGAAACTTACTTAGCCATCAATGTCTTAAATCTCTAGTCGAAATCCCAAATAGATTCCGTAGACAATTTCTTAATCTCTTTAATCTCTGTTCTACACTGAGATTCAAATTTGGGATTTTTGAATTCATCTATTAATACCACTCGAATTTTATCGAGTGTTTTTTGTGCGACTCTTGTCAAAATTACATAGAAATTCATGTACCAATCCAGTGCATGACCCCTAAGGGTTGTGATCATTTGAGCCTTCTTGTGGCTTCATATTGGACCTGTCGCATGGTCCACATGGATTCACATAGAAGCCAATGTTGCTTTGGGTATTCTAACCCATTTCTGCTATAGATCAATAACTTAATATCATTCGCAACCTTTATATTTGTTTTAGGAACTGCTCAACTAGTGGAATTTCTTGTCTATTATTCCCACCACTACTGTTACTTTGATTAACAAACCCACTGGAGTATGAGTTTCCAGATCTTACCTTCAGAGACGTATGCGGGTCGGGGGTGTTCCATATTCGTATTCTAGATCTAGGGATTCTTATTCTTCTTCTTTTATTTCAGATATAGGCTGGTATTACTATTCCTTGTCACAAGAACCTCTATCCAAGTGCAACATCAACTCGTAGTTTTCTCCTCCAGTCATAATGCAACTTCCTCTTCTAATCGCAACCCTTCTTCTCTTTCCCAACCCAAAACTTCTCCCACTTCTTAGATGTCCACCTTCTATTTCGGTGTCGCTATCATGAGGGAACATCTTATCTTACTTTGCTCCATTTTTCTCATTCTTTGTTTGTGACATATCCCAAGTATCCATGCATAAATATTTACTCATCAGATTCCATTCTCACGATCCCTTTCTCACACACAAGAATCTTTATCCAAATCATTAAAGATATTAGGTACTGTCCTCTTGGTCCTTGGAAGGATTTTCTTTCTGCCTCATTGTATGATGTTATTGTGTCGACAAAATTTTTAGTGATGTATCCTTCTAAAAGTGACTGTCTACCCAGAAATCAACAACCCAAGATAGAGGGTTTCTAATACTATTCAACCAGCAAATTAGTTGGGGATTCCACTCTATCGGTTCTCTTTCTTAGAATTTTTTTCGCTGGGTTTCTAGCTTCAACAACCAAACAAAACATGAAACTCACAAAAGAAAATTCCATGAATGTCTGTATAAAGGTATCGCTACAACCACTATGTCAGATTCAACCATGATCCTTATCTTTCTTCTTGTGCAAACTCTAATGCTTTAAAATCCGCCCACTCTTAAATTTATGACTTTTCCAGGTGCCAAAACATATCCCTCACCAAAATGATTCACAGTCCTAGAAATAGAACCATTTGTTGCCATTTCTCCCTTCGACCCATGTTTAGACCCTTGTTTGTACGTCAACAAATCCCAAGATACCTACCTGGCAAAGAAAGGCTCAATTGGCTTCATTTGTGACGCAGATGCAGTCTCACTCAAGATATTTTTATGGGTAACTTCCAGAACCAAGTTTCTGCAGTTGGGTGGGGATTTATCCTCTCATGGAACCTTAACAACTTGCTCGACCAAAGATGAGGGTTTTATTTCCTATTATGAGTGTGTTCATTCAAGATATTAATCTAAGTATATGTCGACAAAGGTTACAATAGTTAATATAAATCCTTAGCACATATTTTGTCTACCAACAGTGCGACACATGCATACAATAACTTATAAATAAGCAAATGTTATTCACTCTATTAGTATCTACTTATTAGCATCATACATTCATTTGACATAAAAATATTCATCAAATAAACATAGAAACAACATTTAAAGTGGAAAAGCATATGGGAAAAACCATAAAGGTTTTCTTCATCTGGCATAAGAAATATGTAGCACCTTTCATCTATGCACTCAGCTTACAGACTATGTTCTAGATATTCTCTACAATATATACAAACTTCTATCCTCTCATGCTCTCTAGTATTAGTTCTCTAAACTTTTCCTGTCCTTCACCCTATTGTCGATCTACACACATCCTGGATCGACTTTCTTCTCTACAACTCTACAAATCTACAGCTAATAAGACAGGAGTCAACAAAGACCAGCTCGCACATAGGTTGGGTTCTTCCTTTTATAAGATCTTACATGGCATAATCAAACGACTCTATTATTTTATCCAATGGGCTTTCATTCCTATTCTTGTACATTCAATTACAATGAAAGTAGGCACTATTAGCCCCTAAATACAAAGATTCTTTATTACCAAAGCATGCGTTATTCTAACTGACTTCTTACCCACGATCAATTGAGTTGTACTTTTCAACCATTGTAATTTTTCCTGTGTCATAGTTCCTTCCATCATGGATTCTCTCTTTGTATCTTCTCTTCCTTTGCAGACTCTTCTCCCACGACTGCTTTTGTCGTTGCTCTTCCTCCGTCACAACTTCCTCTATTGTGCGATCAAAATATTCATATTCCTGAGTATAATTTTGGCTGAATTTTTCCCATCTTTTCCTAGGGCCAAAAAATACCAAAATAATCAAAATGTATGTTTAAATCAAGTTAAAATCACTCACAAGAGAATACACCAGTTCCAAGTGGTCCTACATAGACCTGGGAACAACAGAGACTGGAAATATTGCAACCAGACCCCTCCAAAACAACCCTAAAAGTGAAAAACTCAATGAGAAGAGGTACACGCTAGTGCACCATAGTAACAATAGTGTTTAAAATGTAGGTTGAAGCACCCTACACCTACATGTATATGGGGAAAATGTTATTGTGTGTCCTAGCATAAGTGTGTGGGTAGTAAAAGGTGCAAAAAAGATGAAAATCACTCCCAAAATAACAAGGAGTATGTCTATAATGACTCAAGGATTGTTCCTAAACTGAAATATCAGACTTAGACCTTAAAAGACACTAGATAAATAGACAAGGAGACCCCAAACTAGATAGGATTCTCCCCAGGGGATTCACCAATTCTTTTGTTAGGTAAATTGCTCCTATAGCTGGAGTGAGGCCACCAATGTACTACAGGAAAAATCAATGAGAAGAGGTACACACTAGTGCACCGTAGTGACAATAGTGTTTAAAATGTAGGTTGAAGCACCCTACACCTATGTGTATATGGGGAAAACTTTACTATGTGTCCTAGCACAAGTGTGTGGGTAGTAAAAGGTGCAAAAAAGATGAAAATCACTCCCAAAATAACAAGGAGGATATCTATAATGACTCAAGGACTGTTCCTAAACTGAAAAATCAGACTTAGACCTTAAAAGAAACTAGATAAATAGACAAGGAGACCCCAAAGTAGATAGGATTCTCCCCAACAGATTCACCAATTCGTTTCTTAGGTAAAGTGCTCCTATGGCTGGGGTGAGGCCACCAATGTACTACATGTTTACAATCTGACATATAAAGTTTTGCAAGTACAATTTAAAACAAAAGTTAAAGGGTTAGGAGGGTTTGTACCTTATGAACTGAAGGCTGATCCAAGCCTCTCTTTGAGTACTCCTCTTTTTCTCCAACCAAGGAACCTGAGAAAAACACTTCAAACCTTCCTCAAACCAATTAAACTACATGTAATATATTGATATTCAAAATAATATGAAACCCTAATCTCATAACATCAACATATAATAAAAAACTGAGATGTACACACAATGATTTGGAAAGGGAATAATTTCAAGTATTTATTAATCAATGAAATAAGTATGAGATAAACCTTCTCCTCATTCAAGGCACCTCGTGAAACCTTTGATCTAGATCACTTACTTCTCTCCTCCAAGAATCCCAACCTCCAAGCTCTGCAACAAGGGTAGATGGAAACTAGGGCATAGGTGAGGTGGATGAGCATCCAAATTCTGCCAACATAACAATACTCAAGGCCAAATCATTTTCATGGTCCCATCTCCCTCTCTTATATAAAAAATGGAAGAGACAGGGTCGAGGAAGGAGCAGTTACAATCGAGGAGGCAGTTCCAAAACCACCCAAACCACCCATTTTTCCGATATATATATACATATATATGTGTGTGTGTGTGTGTGTGTGTATAAATAGGAATTTTTTAGGTACACGCTAGTGACCAAATTAAATTCGCATGTAACATGTTAGTGGAACACTAACAAAATGCGTGTGCAACGTCAAAAACGCTAGTGGACCATGTGCAAGGGGCATTTTGGGGGGAATGCATTTTTTAAGGTATTTCTGGGGGTTTTTAGGAGATGATTTGGTCTAGCAAATTTTTCATCAACCTCCTAAGTATGCGATGAACTAAGAAAGTGATGTGGGGATGCTACAGAAGTCCCAAATATGGCTCTCCCATACATTGAATTTTACTTGGGTGAGTGACAATAAGTTCATGCAAGTGTCGTCATGGACGAAGAAGTGCCAGTTTTGGCTATAACAGATGCCCCTAATGTATGAGGTTAGAGGGTAAGAATATAGCCTAAATACATTATAAATAAGGAATTTTTGGGTCATGGAGTCGAAGAAACTGAAGAAACCAACATCATAGGCTCAAACGAAGGTACCTGAAAAAAAAGTAGAAATGTTAGACAATATGATCTCTGGGACATACCTGTCTATGTACAAATGATCTCCCGAAAGATACAAGGAAGATCCAACATGTGTATAATTGATGTAACTATCCTGGCCACACAACATGCAAACATGGGGCATGTAAAATCTATAGGATTCATGGCGACAAATGAACAACATGGATCCATGCTCAATAATCGATGATCATAACCACTGCAATACCCTCATTTTGACCCCTTGGTATTTAATTGTACATAATGTTATATCGTATTGAGATCATGTCATGGAGCTCAAGGACAAGGCCATTCCATTGATGAATTTTTCTTGGATAGGTGATCAAGGATGATACCTATGGTGATAGTGCTAAGTCAAGCACAACAGATATATTTTGATATATCATGTAACTATCTACAAATTAATATAAAACCACAACTAGCTTAAGAATACAAATGTTAAAAGAGATGGGGCATGATTCCATAAGGGATAGGGTGGGGAGTGATTCAAGCCTTGAGCCAATAGGGTGTGACCAGATGTTAGTGAGGGAACCTTGAACCCTCAGCTACCTTCATCCTCTATCCTCAATCATTAATTCCTTCCAGAAATTGGATGATGCAGTTAATGCCTGGGGCGGTGCAGGGCATGGAAAAATGCAGTTTGCGTAGGCCTGTAGCCTTGAGAAGGACATGATCTTGCTTCTATAGGAAGAAAGCATGTGATGCATGCCGGTTTTCTAGGGAATATTTCAATGGGGGTTTTTTCTCATGCTCCTCAGTCATTCATTCACCCATTCAAAACCATTCCATCGTTGGGCATGCCCATTTTTTTCCTTCACGTTGCTATTCGAGCTCTCTAGTTTTTGGCTCATGCGTGATGTGCGTTTACCATGTTGCAAAACTATGGTTTTTTCCTGTGATTGTCGATATGATGCTCAATGTTCACCATCTGGGTCATTCCCTTCTCCCCAAATAGGAAATAATCTGTTTATTGAGTGATTGAGCGGTCGAGATCACTTGATTTGGTGACAGAGAGTGGTTTTCTGTGTTTACCCAGTGTTGGTGTTTTTCCCACAGTGGAAATCCTCTATCACAGAATGAATGCAAGCCTAATAAACCCATTGTGAATGATGGCTTGGAAGGATTCCTAATAAACCCATCTTGTGGCTTGGATGAGTCTTGTTGTGTTTTGGCCATGTGCAATTATTGGCGAGGAAGTCTGATAACCATACTGTCAATGATGGCTTGGTTGGGTGCCTGATAAACACATCCGTGGCTTGACCGATCCCTATCTTGGAAGTTGGTTTGACTGTAAAAAATCTAATAAACCAAACTGTATGCTAGCTTGGCTGAATAATCTTGATAAACCTAGCATTTCTTGCCTTGTAAGCCTACATCTTGATAAAACCACTGTGAACAATGGCTTGGCTGAGTGCCTAATAAACCCATCTATGGCTTGGATGGAAAGTCTGATAAACCAACTTCAAACGATGGCTTGGCTGAGTGCCTGATAAACCCATATGTGGCTTGACTATGTGTGTGTGCTCTGGTCTAGCTGTGTACAAGCTTGTTGTTTCCCTAGTTCCTTGTGGAAATCATTCCTAGCTCGGGGGTGGAAGTGTGTTGAGAGATTAATGGACACACTTTCCAATGGTCGGGTGAAACGTTGCAGTCACCTAGCTAGTTGTGGGACATTTTCATTCATCAAGATGAAGATCTCTGTTATGTTGTTTATGCCATGTATTGTCTATGAATTTCTATGGTCATGTTGAATGCTTGTTAATGATCAAGTAGAAGTTAATAGTGTATGAATGTCCTTATGTTTTCTTGCTTATGCCTTGAACATTTATATATTTTACCTCTGTACATGCATTTGTCCTTTATGATGCATTTTCCTAAGTCCCTAGAGGCTAAAATACTGGTAAGAGGTCAGAAATGTGGTTAAGTAAAGGAATTATGTGTTTTCCGACTTTTGGAATCCGTTTGCATAAGGCAGAAGTCGGAAGTCGAGAAGTGGGAAAATGTTCAAGGAAGAAAGCCGATTTTCTGATTCCTGAAGTCGAAAAACAGAAGTCAAAATTTAGAAAGTGGAATGACAGCTGAAAGTGCTAAGGAAAGTTGGATTTTCGATTCCCGAAGTTGGAAAGCGAAATCTAAGAAGTCAAAAGTCAGAAAGCGGGAGGATAGCTAAAACTTCTAAGAAAAATTGGATTTTCGATTGCCGAAGTCAAAAAGCGGAAGTTGGGAAGTTAGAAGTCAGAAAGCGGGAGGATAGCTAAAACCTCTACGGAAAGTTGGATTTCCCAAATCTCGAAGTTGGGAAGTCGGAAGTCGAAAATCGGAAGGGTGATTGGAGAATACTTTGCGAAGTTGGATTCCCTATTCCCGAAACCAAAAAGTGGAAGTTGGGAAGTCAAAAGTAAAAAATTGGAAAGGTGACCGATGAACACCTTGCAAAGGTGGATTCCCGATTCCCAAAACTAGAAAGTGGAATTTGGGAAGTCAGAAGTTGGAAATTGGAAAGGTGACTAACAGACACCTTACCAAGCTGGAATCTCGATTCCGAAGTCGGAATTTGGGAGTTAGAAAGGTCAGTTTAGTTCGGAAATGGTCATTCTGGACACAGATTGGATGATTGCAAGTTGAAACAACTAGAACAGTGGTTTAAGACCGATATTAAGGTTGGAGAATGGGTCAATGTCCATACTAGGTGCTTATCAGAAGAGCAAGGGAGGTTCCTTAAGCAAAAATTTAAAATTATCCACATTATGGGGTATGGGAACGTTACATTGTGGTATCAGAGCCTATGGTTACAATATTGGGCCTTGATGGGACAAGTTGAACAGTTAATAGAGCTGTTGGTAAATGGTTTCAACATATTGTTAGCTACGTAACAGAGAAAACTTCCATGGGAAGTGAGTAAGTAGTTTTGATTACGAAATTATCTAACAAACAATGTGTTAACACATTTTGTAGAGTTAGAGTGTCATTTGGAAAATTTGGTTTTGGCTCAGCCATGAGAACCTACGATGGGTATGATGCATGAAATCCCTATGAGCATGAGGAGGATGCAATGGGGGAAAACATCCGAGTTGGAAACGATGACACATAGTCTAACATAAGGATATTTCAAGAGATGCCTTGAGATTGTATCCACCATGAGAATATTGATTAAAGCTCAGGAAGAGCAGCATCAGCTAAATGTCACCATTCTGCAAAACTTAGTAGACATCCAAAGGTTGCTGAGCTCGGGGCGTCGTATAGAGAAACCAGAAGGAAATAAAAGCAGTGCCAGAAGAAGGAAGAGGTCTCCTAGTGGGTCTTCTGACTTTGAGGAATCCACTAGGGGATCGATCTCTTCATCCCACAGAGAAAAGATAAGGAGGTGATATGGAAACAACTCACATGATGATTTTAAAAAGGCAAGACCTCCTATATTTAATGGTGAGATCAAGAACGGTCAGGAAGATGAGACTTGGCTTCTTGGAAGGAGGAAATATTTCCAAGTCCAGGACTATTCAAGAAATATGAAGGAAAGAGTTTCCATATTCCACCTAAATGGAAGAGCATCCATTTGGTGGTAGCACCTTAGGTAGGTAAAGAATATCAGTGAAAGGAAGTTCACTTAGAAACAGTTCAACAAGTACTTCAAGTAGAAGTACCTATCTGACAAGTATTATGATGATAAGATCAAAGAATTCCATGAGTCAAAGTTGGGAGAACAGACCATGGAAGAATATGCCAATAAGTTCTTGGAACTATTAAGGTATGCCAGGTATATCATGTATGACAAAGTAAAAATCCACCAGTTTTTGAGTGGGCTACCTCAAGCATACAGACATAATCAAGTTTGATGAGCCTAGAACTTTAGAAGAAGCCATCAGGAAAGCTAATTATTGCTATGAGCAGAGTAAGAGAAAACCTAATTACCAAAAGTTCTGGAAGGATTCGAGAAATGAGAAATCTGACCAAAGAAAGAAAGGTTTCAAACCTTCTAGCTTCAGGAATCAGTAGGGTAAACCATCACAGACCGTAAATCATCTAGCTAGAGTGATGGGTGAACAGCTGATAGATCCACAATTGAGCAAGGAATCTATCCAATATTGGAAATGTGGAGGACCCCATCTGCACAAGAACTGTCCGCTTGAGAATGGGAGTGTAAGGCTAACTTACAACATTCAAGAAGTGGAAACCGCTATTCAGGTGGTGAGGACAGTCCCTAGGATTGATGCAGCATTAGAGGACAGTCAGGCAGATCACCGGTCAACTGTGGTTGAGGTCCAAGGTAACATTGTTGAGCAATCTGTCTCTGTTTTGATTAACCCTGGTTCTATTCACAGTTATATTACTCTTAGGATTGTTGAAGTTTGTGCTTTTGAGAAGTTAAAGCATAGTAATCCATGGTTAGTTCAACTAGCCACTGGAACCAAGAGAAAGTTCAGTGAGATTGTAGAAAAATGTCCATTAGAAATGAATGGGTTAGTGACTTATGCAGATTTGAAAGTTTTGCCACTTGGTTCCTATGACATTCTTATTGGAATGGATTGGTTATAATCTCATAGGATAAAGCTTGGTTGTTACAATAAAAATTTTGAATGCATGGATGAAGAAGCACACCCGAGAGCGGTAAGAGGCATCCCAAAAGTGGTTTCTGTTAGGCATATTTCAGCCATGCAACTGAAGAAGTTATGTAGGAAAGGTTGTCAGTTATATGCAACGCATTTTTTGGTGGAATCAGAGAATGAAACTCCCAGGTTGGGGGATTTTCATGTGTTGTAGGAATTTAGGGATATTTTCCTTGATGATGTTCCAGGACTTCCTCCAAAGAGGGATATTGATTTTTGCATTGACCTTGTGCCAGGAGCAGAACCCGTGTCTAAGGATCCCTATAGGATGAGCACACCTGAGTTGTTAGAGATGAAGATGCAATTGCAAGAGTTGTTGGAAAAGAAGTACATCAGGACAAGTGTGTCTCCTTGGGGAGCGCCAATGCTGTTTGTAAAGAAGAAATATGGTACGCTCAGGTTGTGTATTGATTACATATAGCTGAACAAAGTCACAATGAAGAACAAGTATCCTTTACCTTGAATTGACGATATTTTTGATCAAATGAGAGGGGAAAAGATATTTTCCAAGATTGACTTAAGGTCTAGTTAACATCAGTTAAGAATCAAGGATGAAGACATTCATAAGACAACCTTTAGAACAAGGTATGGACATTATGAGTTTGTAGTGGTACCATTTGGTCTCACAAATGTACCTGCTACGTTTATGTGCCTTATGAATAGTGTTTTCAGTAGGTATTTGGACAAGTTTGTTCTTGTCTTCCTTGATGACATTCTTGTGTATTCTAAGAATGAGGAAGAGCATGAAGAACACCTAAGAATTGTTTTACAATTGTTGAGGGAGAATAAGATGTATGCCAAGTTGGGTAAGTGTTACTTCTATAAATATCGAATTTATTACTTGGGCCACATCATATCAGATGAAGGAATATCTATGAATCCTGAAACGATTGAGGCCATCATGAATTGGCCAACTATAAGGAACGTGACATATGTAAGGTATTTTATGGGACTTGTAGGATATTATAGGATATTCATTGAAGGATTCTCTAAGGTTGCACATCCTATCACTTCTTTGCAAAGGAAATGGGTGAAATTTGAATTAACACCTAAATGTGAGGAAATCTTCCAGTAGTTGAAGAATATTCTCACAAGTGCACCCATTCTGAAAAATTACAGACCTAGAAAAGGAATTTGTGGTGTGCACTGATACATGCAGTCAAGGTCTTGGAGGAGTTCTTATGCAAGACAACCATGTGGTATGTTATGAGTCTATAAAGTTAAAAGATCATCAAAATAATTATGCCACTCATGACTTAGAACTTGCAGACATAGTACATGCTCTCAAGATGTCGAGGCATTACTTAATGGGAAGAAAATTTGATTTAAGGACAGACCATTATGGTCTGAAATATTTATTGGATCAGCCAACGCTAAATGCTAGACAAGCTAGATGGCTAGAGTTTTTTTTATGTGAGTTGGATTTTGAAATCAAACACTTAAAAGGAAAAGAAAACAAAGTGGCTGATGCACTCAGCAGGAAAATGCATGAAAAGCATGTGGCATCTCTTAGTATTTGCCAATCAGATCCGAGATAGTTGATTGTGAAACATACTACTGAAGATGATTTGTTTGTGCAAGTCAAGTATAAATTGCAGCAGCAGAATCTTGAGAAGAGATATGAGGGATATAAATTGGAAGAAGATGGGCTTCTTACCTACAAGAATAGAATTTATATTTCACATGTAGCATATCTGAGGAGAGTTGTTATGGATGAGATCCATCAAGCTCCATATTCTGGTCACCTAGGAGATCAGAAGACAATTGCTACAACCAGAAAGCAGTATTTTTGGCCAGGAATGAAAAAGGATATCGCTAAATACATTTCAAGGTGCATGAAATGTTAGTAGGTGAAGGTTGAGCATCAACACCTAATAGGTTTGTTGCAAAGAATGCAAATGGGAATTCATTTCCATGGACTTCATTATTGGTTTTCCAATGACTTGGAGACAACATGATTCTGTCATAGTTGTGGTGGACAAGTTGACAAAGGTAGCACATTTTATACCAGTCAAGTCTACTCATAATACTGATGACATTGCAAAAATATTCATGAAAGAGATTTTCAATTTGCATGGATCTCCTAAGGAAATAGTTTCCAACATGGGTTCCAAGATCACTTCCAATTTTTGGAAGGGGTTGTTTGAAAATTTGGGTACAAAGCTCAATTTTAGCACTGCTTTCCATCCTCTGAATGATGGTCAGACATAAAGGATGAATCAAGTGCTGGAAGACATGCTTTGCATGTATGTGATGGAAAAGATAACCAAGTGGGAAGACTACTTACACTTGGTATAATTTGCATACAAAAATGGGCAGCAAGCATCCCTGGGGATGAGTCCATATGAAGCTTTGTATGGTGGAAGGTGTAGGACACATATGACTTAGGATAATCCTATGAACAAGATTGTGTTTGGGCCAAAATTTCTCAAGGAGATGGAGCAAGAGGTTGTAAATATCAGGTTGAATCTGAAGGAAACCTAGGAAAGACAGAAGAGATATGCTAATAAGCATAGAGTGCACAGAGAATTTTTTGTTGGGGATCATGTTTATCTGAGAGTGAGGGAAAACAAGAGTTCTTTGAAACTTGGAAGTTGTGCTAAGTTTTTCTCTAGATAATATGGGATGTTTGAAGTGCTTAAAATAATAGGGCTAGTTGCATATAGAATTGCATTTCCTGGTAGCATTAGGGATCATAATGTTTTTCATGTTTCTTTGCTAAAGAGATATGTACATGATCCTAACAATGTGATTGATTTGGATCTAATCTAGGTGGAATCCGAGGGAGAGTTCCAAACCAAGCCATTGTGCATCCTCGATGGGAAGGTCACCATTCTCTTTAATCGATCCATTGGGCAGGTAAAGGTGCAATGGGAGCACCATATCCCCAAGGAGGCTACCTAGGAGCTCAAGGATGCCATGTGATTGGAACATCCATCTTTGTTCAATTTTGCGGAGCACTGAGGGCGATGCCAGTGTATCATTTTTGTCCAAATTATAAAGCACTGAGGATAGTGGTGTTGTAAGGGGGAGGGGATTGTAATGCCCTGGTTTTAACCCCTTGGTATTTAATTGTACATATTGTTATATCGTACTGATATCATGGCATGGAGCTCAAGGAAAAGCCCTTGCCATTTATGAATTTTTGTGGATAGGTGATCAAGGATGATACCTATGGTGTTAGTTTAACAACAGATATATCTTGATATATCATGTAACTATGTACAAATTAATATAAAACCACAACTAGCTTGAAACTCAAACATTAAAAGAGATGGGGCATGATTCCACAAGGGATAAGGTGAGGACTAAGTCAACCCTTGAGCCAATAGGGTGTGACCAGATGTCAATGAGGGAACCTTGAACCCTCACCTACCTTTGTTCTCTATCCTCAATCATTAATTCTTTCCAGAAATCGGATGAGGCAGTTAATGCATGGGGAAGTGCAGGGCATGGAAGACTGCAATCTACGCGGGCCTGGAACCTAGGGAAGGATGTGATCTTGCTTCTTTAGGAAACAAGAATGTGATGTGTTCTAGTTCTTCAAGGAATATTTAGTTGGTGTTTTTTTCTGACGCTCCTCAGTCATTCATTCACCCATTCAAACCCATTCCATCACTGGACATGCCCATTTTTTCCCTTCACGCTGCTATTCGAGCTCTCTAGTTTTTGGCTCATGTGCGCTGTGTGTTTACCCTATTGCAGAAATGTGGTTTTTGCTTGTGATTATTGACTTGATGCTCAACATTCACCATTTGGGTCATTCCATTCTCCGTGAACTGGAAATACTCTGTTTACTAAGTGATTGAGCGATGGAGATCACTCAATTTGGTCACAGAGAGTGGTCTTTTGAGTTTACCCAGCATTGCTATTTTACCCGTAGTGGAAATCCTCTATCATAGAGTGAATGCAAGCCTAATAAACCCACTATGAATGATGGCTTGGAATAATGCTTTATAAACCCATCTAGTGGCTTGGCTGAGTCTTGTTGTATTTTGTCCATATGTAATTATTAGCGGGGCAGTTTGATAAACACACTATGAATGATGGCTTGGATGGGTGCTTGATAAACCCATATGTGGCTTGAACGATCCCTATCTTGGAAGTTGGCTTGACTGTAAAAAGTCTAATAAACCCAAATGTATGCTGTATTGGCTGAATAAGCCTAATAAACCCAGCATTTATTGGCTTGTAAGCCTGCAGCCTGATAAACCCACTATGAACGATGGCTTGGCTGAGTTCCTGATAAACCCATATATGGCTTGGATGGATAGTTTGATAAACAACTATGAACAATGGCTTGTATGAGTGCCTAATAAACCCATTTGTGGCTTGACTGTGTGTGTGTGTGCGCTCAATTCTATCTGTGTACAAGATTTTTGTTTCCCTAGTTCCTTGTGGAAATCATGCCCATCTTAGGGGTGGCAGTGTATTGAGAGATTAATGAACACACTTTCCTCTGGTCGGGTGGAACATTGTAGTCACCTAGATAGTTGCGGGACATCTTCATTCATCAAGATAAGTATCTTTGTTATGTTGTTTATGCTATGTATTGTCTATGAATTGCTATGGTCATGATGAATGCTTGTTAATGATCAAGTAGAATTTAATAGTGCATGAATGTCCTTATGTTTGCTTGCTTATTCCTTGAATGTTTATATATTTTACCTATGTACATGCTTTGTTCTTTCTGCTGCATTTTCCTAAGTCCTTGGAGGCTAAAATCCCGATAAAAGGTCAGAAATGCGGTTAAGTAAAGGAATTATGTGTTTTTTGACTTTTGGAATCCACCCGCGGAAGGCAGAAGTCGAAAGTCGAGAAGTGGAAAAATGTTAAAGGTAGAAAGCCGAGTTTCTCATTCCCGAAGTTAGAAAGCGAAAGTTAGGAATTCAAAAGTTGGAAAGCAAAAGGACAGATGAAAGTGCTAAGGAAAGTTGGATTTCTGATTCCCGAAGTTGGAAAGTGGGAGGATAGCTAAAACCTCTAAGGAAAGTTGGATTTCTGATTCTCGAAGTCGAAAATCGGAAGTTGGGAAGTTGGAAATAGGAAAGCGGGAGGATAGCTAAAACCTATAAGGAAAGTTGTATTTCTTGATTCCCAAATTCAGAAATCCAAAGTCGAAAAGTCAAAAGTTGAAAATCAGAAGGGTGACTGGCGAACACCCTAAAAAGCTAGATTCTTGATTCCCAAAACCGAAAAGCGGAAGTCGGAAATTGAAAATCGAAAAGGTGACCGGTGAACACCTTGCAAAGATGGATTCCTGATTCCGAAAACCAAAAAGTGGAAGTCAGGAAGTCAGAAGTCGGAAATCGAAAAGGTGACCAGAGGACACCTTGCCAAGTTGGAATTCCGATTCCAAAGTCGGAAGTCAGGAGTCAGAAAGGTCGGTTTAGTTCGAAAATGGTCATTCTGGATGTAGATAGGATAATTGCAGGTCATAACAACTGGGATGTTGGTTCTAAGACCAAGATGAAGGTTGGAGAACACAAGGTACTTGTGGGTCAATGTCCATACTTGGTGCTTATCATAAGAGCAAGGGAGGTTCCTTAAGCAAACATTTAAAATTATCTACATTATGGGGTATGGGGACGTTATAGCCACAAGAACACAAAGTGGATCTATGTCTCAACGGGTGTCATATAAGGTGTAACAAGGTCTTGCGAACTCATGTAATGGAAAAAGATGATGATGCTACCATTTTCCCAAGGTCTTTAATCCATACTGCCCAAAGGTACAAATCCTAAGCATGTTGAATAGAGGATCTGAATTCAAACATGGAAGAAATTATTTGATTACCAGTCATTGATGAAAATTGTTAACAAACATGAGGGAAATCACCAATAATGAAAATGGTCCCGAGGGTACCTAGTACATTCTAATAGGTGTGAATAAATGGTACCAAATTCAAACACCCGAAGAATCCATCGAGTATGAAACATTAAGATATTCTTGATACTCAATAGTGAGGGAAAATACTACTAATAATTGCAATCCCCAAGGGACTATCATTAATTCTAAATCTCATTCCCAGATAAAGATAATTTGAAGTCGATAGGAAGAGATTTGTTGGAAGGGAGGCATTAAGGTATCCTCCATCATCAAACACAAGGAAAATCAAAGACTGATTTGATTTGGATTTAAGTTTTTGTCCTAATAACACCCCACACCTCACTAGCTGAAACCTTGAAATTTATATCCCCACAAAAATTAAGATTATCCATATTCATAATACCCTTCTCAATCACATCCTCCTATAAATTTCTTTTGTTGATGTATGGACCATAACAATTTATCATATTTAATTGTTGGCCATGGTATGATAAATATCCTTTAAGAAGAATATGTACAAAACATAAGAAAGGAAAAAAAATAGCAGAGAGGGGTTTTCATGCCACCAACACACCCCTCAACTGCCCCTCAACATCAATTGTAAGCATATACCAACTTCCAAGAACCTTTGAAAAAATCTTCATGGCTTGGTCCTTTTTCATCATCGTTTCATGAATGAGGATCATATCTAATTTAACACTATATATCAACCTACGTAGGGCTCGTAATTTGGGAGAGCCTTCCACTCCCCTAACATTCAGATAAATTGTAATCATTTTAGAGCCCTTGCCAAGGAATTTTTTGCTTTAAGGGACCAAGAGTGTGAGGTTAAGAGTTCTCCCAAAGAAAAACTAAGATCTACTTAAGAAAACTGAGAAGAAGAAGAAGGTATATAAATTTATGGGCCAACAAGATCACCTAGGATCTCTCCCTTATTTCCCCCTCTTAAATTGATGCATTCTTATTTTCTAACATAAATGGGCTTCTCTACAACACCACCCCCTTTCGAAGAGGACACCTTAAAGACCAGAAGTGGAAGTATTTCCTAAACATCCTTGTAAGAGGTCACAAGAGAGCTGATCATATATTCCACTACCGGACAAGGAGGGTGAGACAGATCTTCACACAGATCAATTCTGGGTTCAGTACTTGAGCTACAAGGGATTAAAGACTCCATTGTAAAACAAAATTTTGAATTAATAGGGTCAATGAATGGAAACATATGATCACCTTGTGTGTTTGACCCCATGACAGGAATATCCCTTAACGAAACCTCATCACATGAAACAACACAACCTCCTAGAAGGGGAGAAGATCCAGACATGCCCAAATCTTCATTTCCAAAGAAGTCAGTGTTAGAACTTAGAACCACCAATAGAAACAATTTTGTCGGAGGATTTCAAGGAAGAATATGTGAAATTTATAAGAGGTTTTCCATTGTCATTAAACCCTCACACCCTAACAGATCCAATTTCCAATAGAAAATCATAAGATTTAATAAAAGAAATTTATTTTTCATTCATTGAACTCAACATGGTAGGGTGAATAGCCCTTAAGTTACTCATAAGAGAAGGACCCTTCACCAGGTCAAGAGCTTCGAAACGTGACTTTTTTAGATTAGATTTGTCAACAAGTGCCACATCCACTAGAGGTGAACTAGGGCTTGATGACTTAGTTTAGGGATTACTTCCATGTCACATTGAGAACCTCTAGGTAAATTCATGCTTTAAGTTCCCATCCTGATAACACCTTGTTGTACGAACAACAGATCCCATGTTTTATATAAAATTTAGGAACCCCAATTTTCCATGCAAAGTTAGTAGTTTTGGGGTCCCCATGAATTTAATCATGGTTTCTATGATTTGAATTAGTTAGATTTCTAGAATTTATGCATGTTTTGTGTGCTTTTGGTGGTTTTCGGAAGACTATCTTTTCCTAAAAATTATGTCCATCCCGCATCCCGTAACCCGTAATGTAGATTGCAGGATCTTGAAGTTTAACATTTGTGAGTTTTCCATCCCGCATCCCGCAACCTACAACATGGGATGCAGAAGTGAAAGTATTTTTATGAGTGCAGTTGCTCATCCCACAACCCACATCCCGCAAATTACAGGATTGCGGATTGCAGGAAGAAATTTGACTTATGATTTTTTGTTGCGTGTTCCCACAACCTGTAACCCGCAATTTGCAGAATGCGGATTGCAAGAAGGGTTAAATAAAATTTGGATATTTTGTAATCTTGCATCCCACATCACGCAACTGTGGAATGTAGGTTGCGAGATGATGAATAAATTTTTGAATTCACATTTTGATCCCATACCCCGCAAGTTTTAATCCCAACCATTCATTCATTTTAACCCTATGGTCTTAATTTGACCCGCGAAAGATCTATATATAGGAAAGTTTGTTATATTTTCTTTACTATTTTTACTATTTTGAATTACTGTGCTGCATGGTTTTTCACTATAATTTTTACCAGAGAATGTTTAAACAACCTTGGTCGATCTCAAGATTGTTTCATATTTATTTCTTCGCTTAGTCTTTTACTATAGCTTTGTTTGAATTAGTTTTGATTTATTTCTTATGCATTTAAATAGAGTGTTTCAATTTCAAAATGGCTCTAATTTTTCTGTAAAATCCTTCAAAAGGACATGCTAACCAATGACACAAATTTTGGTATTTTCTCGGACACCAGTGGCAGAATCACTGAAACTTATCAAATTGAATGGCCTAGGGTGTACTCAATTTTTGACAATGACAACCTCCTAGACATACAGAATGACCAGTCATCCTACCAAAGAATTAGGGATTCTAGACTCCACGCCATACCTACCAGACCTTCCATCCTTCCTTATAATGATGCAGTCAAATGGATCGTGGAACACACAAACCCTAAAGACCATTCCTTCAATGATAGTGTAGGGTCGCAGCTAGCTACCTTTCGTCCCGAGGTATTTATCATAGCATATGGCCTTAAATCGCCTAAACAACCCCTCAATGCAGAATTTTCCCAAGCCTCCAAGACCAGGTTCAATTTTGATGAAATCTTAAAATCTTGGATGAATGAACCTAATAAGTTCTCACAGAGGAAAGACGACCTTTATCCTGTCACCTGGTTTAGAGAACCCTATTCTTTACTAGCAGCTATGTTATGTATACTTTATGGTCTTCCCAATTGATCTATTTTTAAAGTGGAATCAGTTCCGATAGCTCATCATGTCCTGACTACTGGTGAATCTTTCCCATGGGCTTCTTCTATCTTGTTGTTGGAGCTTAAAACAGCTATCCAGGATTATCAAAAGGCTATTGCCCGAAAGAAACCCAAATTATTCTTTTCAACCTTCATCATTGACTTATGCTGTACTTAGTTCCAATATCCCAATTTGGGATGGAACTGGACTTTACCAGCCCCTCTGGTGCCTATTTACTATCCATAATTGTTGTATACTAATTATGCAACCATGTTCTATGATATTTATGAACACTTCCTCGACGACATTTATTTTTCAATCTTCAAAAATGTCAACAAAACTATTTTGCATTCTTGGCTTGATTTGAATGAGATGATTGAATATTCCATCAAGAAAGCATAGGCCGTGTGTGGAAGAAGGTCGTATTTTGTTGATGGTATCATGGAGACATTGCATTTTCCCACAGTGGGTCTCATTGAGAATGTCTATCTGCCAAGACTGATGATCGAGCAGGTTGAACGTCGGCGAGACGAAGCAAAAGAGAATATTCAGGGACTCAATCATATTAGCATTGGAGACGTGGATTAGTTAACTAATCAGACAACCTTTGGCTATTGAGGGAGAGATCCACATTTACATATCCATCTGGAACAAGTTAGTTAAAAATGAAATGGAGAATTATAAATGTGATGCTCAACTTGGGTTTGAATCAACTAACTATCCCAACATCAAGGAATTGTTAGGGATTTGGAATAGATGGCAGGATTTTCTTGGTTATTAGTTTTATTTAGATTTTTTCGATCCCAGTTTGTTGGCGATATACTCCTTGTAATAATTATTTAAAGGGTGGACTTCACATGTACTAGGGGATGATTTTCTGGGAGGGAAAAATATGGACAAGAGATTGGAGATGCTCTGTTTACTTGAGGTTTTGTAATTTTTTCAAACTTTACCTAATATAGTGATGATATTCTTTTAGATCTCTCTCTATTTATTTGATTAAGTTTCCTTGACAAATGTTGATTTTTCCATTTCAGATGGATCACTATTATTGTTAATCTTTTGCCATCAATAAGTGCATTTATTTATAGCCTTGGTTTCTCTCTGCTAATGATTCATGTACTGATAAATTGTTAAAAGAGTTTATTCTATTAAAATATTTATCTATTTCTGCAAATGATTAAATAGCAAATTCGATTATATATGTTAATTTTTCAATTAACATACTGATTACAGATTAACCTTGAATTTGTTAATTTCAAGTTACTGTCAGTCAAACTTTTGTTGGTTGATTGTAAATTGAATTGATAAGTAATAAATATTGTTTACATTTCTGTTAAATCTAATTAAATACTTGTCAATCTTTCATCTCAGGTTAATTCGAGAACAAACTAGACCACCTTTATTAGATTAGTATAGACTTAGTTTCCCTTTCCTTTACAATTAGAGTGAATTTTCCTTTCACTTCCTTACCCATTCAGTTTTCCTTCAATGGAAAACAGATCCTTTCAAGATCGAAGAACCACAAGTGCTAGCAGAGGCCTTAGTATCCGTGGGCATCAAACACACCAAACAACTCAAGGATAGGATAATACCTGCATTGGATTATCTGAAGCCTTTGGATGGGTTTTCATCCTCAGTTGTGAGCCTAGGAACCCATTCCAGCAACCTACACATCCAAGGATTCAACAAATGATTCTAGAAGGAGGGCATGAAGCAAACAATGCCTAAATAGAATATTGAAAAGCCTCCTCTAGCAAGAGACCCAATTTCCACCCGTAGTCACACTCATGCATCTACGTTAGGGGAATGAACTATACAAATTTTAGAGGCCATCCCTGCTACCCCTGTGAACGAACAAAGAGCTCATGAAAATAGGTACATCATTGCATCAACTACCTTAGGGCCCTTTACAGTCGAACAATTACTGAAAAGTAATTCTGATAGTATTTCCCAACTTTGACAACAGTTTGTTGAGGTGCATCTCCAAAACAACCATCCCCAAGCTAGCAGTCAATATAACCAAGATTTATGTGACCAAAACACTGAAGAGAGTAACAATCATTCTAGTCAGCCATCAACACCTGGACTAGATTTTGACTCATTTTTTCAAGAATCAAATACTCCTCGACACAACATCACAACAGGTGGATCACCACCTTCACCTCCTTCCTCTTCATCTTCCTCGTACGAAGCATCAGATTCTGAACCTTCCACCTCATCAAAAGAATTTATTCCCATGGTTGACGAATGACCAAACAGGGCCTGGTTAGATGGAGATGTTGTGTCCATCTTAGGTGATCAGCATAGGTTACCTAAAAACACTAATAAGTGGCTTCCGAAGTATAACCCAGATGACAAGATCCCTGTGGAAGACCACATTAAGACTTTTATGCAGGCGATTATGCTTAGAAAAGTAATACATGAAGATGTAGTCTGTAGACTATTCCCTTATACTTTTGAGGGAAAAGCTTCTACATGGTATTTTTCCTTAGAAGCCAATTCTATCCCATCATGGGATGTGTTCTCAGAACTCTTCACTCAGAAATTTGGGGATGATAAAACCCTATAGGATTTAGTTATAGAGATTTCTTCAATAAATACCAAAGGGAAAGAAAGGGTGAAGGATTACAACCAAAGGTTTTCATATTTGAAAAACACAATTCTCGCTCCCATCCTCTTTGTTGAGAAATTATTGGTAGCATATTATATCAAGGGTCTGCCGACTCAGACATCCATGTGGGTCAAAAGGGCTCTCAAAGAAACCTTGCAGGAGGATTTCTATGAAGCCATACAAGTAGAAAAGGACATGTTCTACCTTAAGGACAACCTTGACTCATCAGCTAAATAGGAATCCACCTCCCACAATAAAGTCAAAAAATTTCCTAAAAGCCCTACTATAAGTCATGATCCTTTCAATATGAATGACATCAAGAAGCTCCTACAAAAAATGTCCAATGAGATGGTCGATTTGAAGAAGAATAATAATGAAAATCAACCCAATAATAAGGGTTTTGCAAGGTCACCTTTCAGACGACCTAATCAAACTCCTCAAAATACACCACCTCCTAATCCCAGTGAAGGATTCACTTTAGAAGAAATCTTTTCTTTTTTGAAATCCCTGGCTGCTAGAACACAAGACACCCATGAATCCTCTGATGATCAAACAAATCAAGATTCACAACCACCCCAAGAAGAAGAAGAAGAGAACCAGTAGGTCAGTGCCGTAAGTTTCTTTTCCGAAGAAGACGAAGAAGAACCTGACATGGTATTCAATCTACAACATACTCATAACACCATATCTAAAGGGCCACCTCCGTAGGAACCATTATTTGCAAGATTAGTTCCTAACAAAAGTAAATCCCAACCACAGAAAGATATTGTCATTTCTAATCCTGAGTAAAATTTGGCCAAGGATTTGAAAAGAGTCATACCCAATATCTCATTATTTGATCTTCTTAAAATCCCTTCAATAAGAGATTCCCTTCCTAAAAGCATGATCATCAAACAACATAGGGAAACTCAAAATAATAGCCTTGACTCTTCTCCTAGACCAAATAATCATAACCCTGGAAGTAAGGGGATCCCTCCTTTCTTACTTACTTTTAAAATCTTCAACAGGAATGTACACAACTGCATGATAGATTCAGGCACCTCATCAAATGTGATGCCTCTTTCTGTCTGTAAGAATTTAAATGCTACTTGGGAACCTTGCCCCATCCAGATTGTTCAGTTGGACAGGTCTAAAGTTAAAGTTGTAGGAAGGCTAAGAAATGTTCTTCTAAGATTATCTGCAAATCCCAGAATTCATCAAACCATTGACATCGTGATCACAGACATCCTAGAAAATTATGGAATGTGGTTAAGTAGAGACTAGTTTGAAAAGATGAAAGGATACTTTTCCACTGATTGGTCTCACCTATGGTTACCCCTAAATGGACAACCCAATAAACTCAAGGTTAACAAGGAACCATTCATGAAACAAACAATGAATGATCTTGAGGGCTCCAACAAATCTGCCTCTTACTTTAGTGCTCATGTTGAACACTTCACATTTCACACATTCTTTGGAGATCTTCCTGCTAATATTTCACAAGTAGAGAATGTACAGAACTGGTCCCAAGTTACTCATGTTAGTTCTGTACCGTTCTCTGGTACCATTGTGCCAATAATGTATATAATTTAAATACTAATTATAGAATTGACCCTTTTATTTGGAATTTATTCTTTGATGGCTTCAAGTCTAAAGATGGAGCTGCTGCAGGTTGTGTCCTCATTGATCCTGTTATAACTAGATCTTGTTCTTAGTTTATTTGTTCTTTTTTTCCTAATTTTCAACAGTTCCTTTAAAATGATTTTACATTTTATGTTGATTTTAAGAACTTTGACAATCAATAATTTTTGTTGGATTTAACGCTTTTAATGGTTGAATTATTTCATTAGTTTAGTTTTAAGGTTTGTCTTTTGGGCTTATTAGTTAATATGTATATCTTGCAGCTTTCAAAAACTTATAATAAAAGTTTATTCCAAGTTTGCTCTATAATCTAACCCTCATTTTTTAGTCCTTTGTCAAATATTTTCATGAGGAGATTCTTGTAGCAGCTCTGTTTTTCCTGTTTTTGTCATTATCATTGGGATCATCTTACGAGGTGATGGAAATGAATTCTAGAAAATAAAAAGAGATTTTTTTCCACAATAAAATCATTCACAAAAACCTCTCTCAGTTTTTCAATAGCTATTATCGTTTGAGAGATTCGAATTCATCTTTGTGGCCTATTTTTTGGGTTTGAATTATTTAATAATTTCCTGTTTTAGTCACAAATTTATAACACGTATCTCGATCCATTGAAAGGAAATTTTTAAAAACCAAGAGATTTTTTTGTTCATAATAGACTCATTTAAAAAACCCTCTTTCATTTTTTTCATAGGTGTCTCAGATTGAGAGATATGAAGGCGTATTTGAGACCCAAATTTTCAAAAATTTGCCAAATTTTCCCAAATCCGATTTGCTATTTTTGGGTTAATTATCTTTAAATATTTTGAGTTATCATGTAACTAATTGATGTAATTGTTTCAAATTTTTACCTAGAAGGTAGTTATGGAACTACTTTACCTTTGTAATGTTAAAAGGAAGGCAAACATACAGTTTTGTGGTGGGCTTTTTGTTAGTTTTTCAACATTCAAGCTAGCATTATGTTAGGATATTTAACTGAGAGAACAACACGTACAAAAATCAAACAAAAGAGACAATGAACACAATGTTTTTCCTCAGGGAAACCATAAATGGAGAAAACCCCACAACTTCCTCAGAGATAGAATCAGCACAAAAGGTAAAACCCCAAAACAATAAGATTATCTCCCGACACTAGTAACCTTCTTCTTGTCTAGCCCCAGTGTCTTCTCCTTCCTCAAATATGCGCTACACTTGAGTGTGTTTGTGATGTATGCTAAATAGAGAGTCCAGCTCTCTATTTATACTAATCCTGGCATGACTAAAACCCTACTAGGGCCGAATTCTCTAGGAGAGTCTAATAACCCTAGTGCCCCGGAACTGTAGGGAATTTAACCCTTAGACTATAGGAGGGTTACCCACAATGACTTGACATGACTTGTTTACATTATAGATCTTCCTGATCGGAACATCGGGGCATGACATGACATGATAACATCCTGGAATAAACATCGGGTTACAATAGATAAGAAATACAAGTGAATACATTCCAAAGTTACAATTACATTAACACTCCCTCTTAACTAGGAAGGTATTCTCTCGACACAATTTTCATCACTGGTCTTCTTCTCTGGATTTTCTCGCCATCTGCATCTCCAAGTCATCTTCATCTTCAATTCAAATTTATCTTCATGCCATCTTCATTTCTGGATCTGGATCATCACTCGATCTAGATCATCATCACTGGACATCATCACTGGATTTGGATCATCACTGGACATCATCACTGGATCTGGATCATCACTAAACATCATCACTGGATTTGGATCATCACTCAATTTGGATCATCACTGCTGGATCTGGATCATCACTCAATCTGGATCTCTCAGAGTCATCATAACTAGATTATGATCATGGCTCGATCTGGATCTCCTCTGGTCATCATCATATGTGCTATCTCATGATTCTTCTCGTCACAGGAAGTTCTATAGAGCCAGCCTTCTTTCATGCTGGTTGTAGGCCTAGCCATCATGTAGGTCTTCTTCAGTGCTTATATCTGACCTACTCGTCAAAATGGCTCACCCAACACTTACATCTGACCTACTCATAAAAAAGGCATGGCCAACACTCGCATCTGATCATGTAGGATCCTATAATCACATCAGAAAGGCCCAACACTCACATTCACCAGCATGATAGGACATCACTATCATCTATGAAAAGGATTTAGCACTTACATCTAACTTGGTAGGAACCAAATCCTACACCCTCGTCAGAAAGGCATGCACTCACATCTGTCCTGGTAGGAACCAAATCCTACACCCTCTCCAGAATGGCCCCCAGTCCCAGACTGAGCTACATGGTAACAGACCAGGTGCCTCCATTCTCCTGGAGAATGGTAGTTTCCCTTATATCTGACCTGGTAGGAACCAAATCCTACACCCTTTCCAGAATGGCCTGCACTCACATCTGACCTAGTAGGAACCAAATCCTACACCCTCACCAGAATGGCCCCCAGTCCCAGATTGAGCTACCTGGTAACGGACCAAGTGCCTCCACTCTCCTAGAGAGTGGAAATTGCCCTTACATATGACCTACTCATCAGAATGGCCAGCACTCATATCTGACATGGGAGGAACCTAATCCTTTAGCCATGACAGAATGGCTCATCCCTTACATCTGACTTGCTCATCAGAATGGCTCTCTCAGTCCCAGAATAAGTGTTCCTGGTAACTGACTAGGTACCTCCATTCCCAGAATGGCATTCAACACTCATATCTGACATGGAAGGAACCAAATCCTCTCACCATGACAGAATGGCTCAGCCCTTACATCTGACCTGCTCGTCAGAATGGATTCCAGACTCGTCATTTCCCATTGGAAGGGACCTCGATCTGGAGAACACCAAGGTTCTCCCTGAAGTACTCAAAATTCACTCTGGCCAATGGCTTCATCAACACATCAGCTATCTGATCATCTGTCACAACATACTGGAGCTTCACTGCTCCCATCTACACCATATCCCTAATATAGTGATACTTGATATCGATATGCTTTGACTTGTAATGGAACACTGGATTCTCTGACAACTTCACACAACTCTGGTTGTCACAATGTATATAAGTAGCATCCAACTAGAGATCAAATAAATTAGATAGTATATTCCTTAGCCATACTACCTCACAACTAGCTGAACAAGCTACGACATACTCTGCTTCAGCTATACTCAGTGCCACATAGGATTTCTTCCTGCTAAACGAGGAGATCACACCTGATCCCATACTGAAGCAACACCCTGAAGTTCTCTTCCTATCGATGTCACTGCCTACCCAACCTGAATCAACATAACCCTTCAGGTTAATATTCTGATTTGCATCATACTTGAGCCCATAATCAACTGTACCCTTCAGGTACCTCAGAATATACTTTGCAACAATGAAGTGAACATTTCTTAGATCTATCAAGAACTGGCTCAAGGTGTTCACAGCAAAGCAAATGTTTGGTCTCGTGTTCGTCAGGTACATCAAGGACCCAATCATTTGATGATACTTCGTAGCATCAATCAACTCTAATGAAGCATTGCTCAATAGCTTTAGGTTCGATGCCATAGGTGTGGCCATGGATTTGCAGTCCATCATCCCAAACCTATTTAGGATCTCTACTGCATACTTCCCTTGTCCAAGGAATATTCCGTCTACACTCTGCCACACCTCCATGCCTAGAAAATAATGCATCATACCCAAGTCCTTCATTTCGAACTCGACAACAAGCTTTCTCTTCATATTAGCAATCAACCTATCCATACCTGTCACAAATAGATCATCTACATATAGTATAAGCATCACTAGGTTTCCATCTTCAACCTTGTTGTAAAGGTTGGAATTTGCTTTACTCTTGGTAAATCCCAAACTGGATAGAAAGCTGTCAATTTTGTCGTACGATGTCTTGGGTGCTTGTTTCAAACCATACAGGGCTTTCTTCAATCTGCACACATGAGAATCCCTATCATGTTTCTCAAAACCGAGTGGTTGTTGTACATTCACTTCCTCTTTCACTACATCATTCAAGAAAGTAGTCTTGACATCCATCTGGTGTATCTTCCATTTCATCACTGCAGCCAGAGCAAGTACTGATCTGATGGAAGTGTATCTGGCTACAGGTGCAAAGGTTTCTTCATAATCTATTCCTTCTTTCTGAGAGAAATCCTGAGCCACAAATCTTGCCTTATATTTTTCAATGCTACCATCTGCAGCATGTTTGATCTTGTAGATCCATTTGGAAGTTACAACTGACTTCTCGTCTAGTCTTGGGACAACATCCCAAACATTATTCTTCATGATCAATTGGTATTCTTTGATCGTATATCCTTCCATTCTTTCTGTTCTGCCGCTTCTTCATAACTGGAAGGTTCTTTATCAATGAAATCACATAGTAATGCTACATACCCCGAGCAGGAGCTAGTCCTCTTTCTTTCTCTGTGATTTTCTTCTGGAGCCCCATATCTTTCCACACCTTGGATAAGTTTTTGTACACAAGCAGGTTTCCTCTTATGAGGATTCTTCTCCAGAGGTGGATCTACAGGTCTTTGTGGTTCTTCAAATTCTCGATCTTCTTCTTGAGTTTCTTTGTTCAAGGTTCTATCATGAATTCTGGGTGCTTCTGCTTCTTTAGGTTCTTCATCAGGTCTCTTTCTGGATTTGTTGTAAGTTGTGTCTTCATCAAATGTCACATCCCTGATGATGTCAATCTTCTTGTATCTTGGAAAATATATTCTATAAGCTTTCGAGCTTTCAGAGTATCCCACAAATATACCCTTCTTTCCTGAAGGATCTAATTTTGTTCTCTTCTCTTTTGGAATGTGTATGTACACAGGACAGTCGAATATTCTGAGATGGCTGAATTCTGGTTTCTTGCTGGAGAAGACTTCTTCAGGAGTCTTGTTCTTGAGTACTCTATGTGGAGTACGCTTTTGTACATACACTGTTGTTCTGGCAGCTTCCGCCCAAAGATGCATAGGAAGGTCTTGATCATGAAGAATTTCTCTTGTAGCTTCCATGATAGTTCTATTCTTCCTCTCTGCAATCCCACTCTATTGTGGATTATAAGGAGTGGACAACTCCCTCTTAATCCCTGATTCTTTGCATAGCTCTTTGAATTCATTTGAAGTGAATTCTCCACCATTATCTGATCGAAGGGTTTTGATCTTCTTTTCAGTGTGGTTCTCAATCAAGGCTTTGAATTCCTTGAACTTGCTGAATACTTCGTCTTTGTTCTTCATGAAGTAAACCCATGTCTTCCTAGAAAAGTCATCAATAAAAGAAACATAATATGCATACCCTCTTAGTGAGTTTGATGACATAAGACTGCATACATCGGAGTGGATGATTTCCAATATTCCTTTTTCTTTGCATTCGCTGCTTGGAAATGTCTTATTTGTATTCTTTCCTTTCGCACATCCTTTGCAGACCCCATCATGTTTTGCTTGGATTTATTTAAGACCTTCAATAGCTTTGCTTGCAAGTGGTAGTGCTCTGTAATGCACATGTGCAAGCATTCTATGCCAAAGTTCACTTGGATCTACTGTGTCATGGACCAAGGCTTGTTCTGGATGGCCCTTTAATTTGTACAATCCTCCTTCTTTTTCTCCAATCACCACCGCATCATCTATAGTCTTTCCTTTTGGCCACATGATGACTTGACCATCTATGAATGCAACCTGCATTCCTTTTGCATCTAATGCTAATATGGAGAGGAGGTTCTTCTTGAGTCCTGGCACAAACAATACTTCCTTCATTGTCAGAGACTTTCCAGAGTCTAGCTTATAGGAAGATTCCCCACTACCTTTTATTGGATATTGGTAGTCATCTCCTAGCTTCACCTTGTGAGGTGATTCATGTTCTGATAGTATCACAAAGGATTCCTTGAATCTTGTCATATGTTTGGAAGCCCTACTATCTATGAGCCAATCATTGTTTCCATGAGTAATGTTTCCTGTGAGAGCGGAAATCAAAACATATTCATCGTTGCTTGAAGAATCTTCACTTTCATATCTGGTTCTTTTCTTGGATGGTTCATCATCCTCTACAGCATGAGCATGATGTCTTCTTTTGTTTCTCCTTTTTGTTAGTTTTTGTTTCTTAGGACAATTTCTTGCATAATGTCCTGCTTCATCACATGTATAACATATGATCCTAGACAAATATTTTATAGTGTTATCTTTGTGAGAGTGCTTACCTCTGGAGTGATGAGATATTCTTTTGGTTCACTTGGAGTGTACTATGAGAGCTTGATATTCACTTCCCATATTTTCTTCTCGAGGTGCTATCTGAGCTTCTTCTTGAGAGCACTCTTCCCATAGTCTGCTGAACTTGACTAACTTCTTTCTAGCACAGATCCCTTGGATGAAAGAAACCCATGACCTAGGAAGGCCATTCAAGGTACTCATCACAATCTCTGCATTTTCCACTTCTTCATCTACTGCTTCTAGTTGTTCCTTGTTCTAAGAAACTCTTGTGAAGTAAGACTGGATTGTTTCTGCATTCTGAATCTTCACATTCCTTAGTTGGTTTCTCAGAGTCATCTTCCAGTTTATGTTCTTCCCTTCAAACAATTTGGTTAGGGAATCAAACATAGCTTTAGGTGTCTTTAGGGAGGACACTTGTGGTATGAGATGATCCTTTATAGAATCAGCAATGATTCTCTTTGCCATAACCAACTTCTTCTTATGCAAGGCCTTAGCCTCATCTCCCTCTGGAACTAGAACCTCCTCATGGATGTAGGAGTCTAACTCATTCTCTTCCAAGACCAGGGAGATCCTATACTTCCAGGATCAAAAGTTATCATCTCCCTCAAGCTTTTCATCAAGCTTGGTATTATGATACATCTTAACTGAGAACCTCAAATGGAAATACAAAATATTTTAGATGTTACTAGGTCAAGATGTCAGATCTGAATTTTGAGCTGAAATCATGTAGAGTTGGTTCAAGAGAAAATTAGGGTTTTGATTTTTTGGAGTTCTGTCCAACCAAATGCTTTGAAATTGATCCCTAACTTCGATTTTTGGGAGGAGATCAATCCAGGCCTAGGCTCACTGAAAAATTCCTCTTCTGTGAAAAGCCCTAATTTTGGGCAGCAGTGTCGGGTCCAAAACTGAAAAACCTTAGAATTGGATTCTGCTTCGACAGAAAGATGCGCCCTAAGGAGGAGAGTTATTCCACCTTACATTTGCTGAAAATATGTGGAGAGAGATCCACAAAGTAGGAATCCCTAGTTCCCGCAACTGCACAGTGTCTTCTTCTCATGTTAGCTCTGATACCATGTTAGTTTTTCCACATTCAAGCTAGCATTATGTTAGGATCTTTAACTATGAGAAAAACAAGTACAAAAATCAAATACAAGAGACAATGAACGCAATGTTTTTCCTCGAGGAAACCATAAATGGAGAAAACCCTGCAACTTCCTCAGAGATAGAATCAACACAAAAGGTAAAACCCCAAAACAGTAAAATGATCTCCCGACAGCAGTAACCTTCTTCATGTCTAGCCCCAGTGTCTTCTCCTTCCTCAACTATGCACTACACTTGAGTGTGTTTGTGATGTATGCTAAATAGAGAGTCCAACTCTCTATTTATACTAATACCGGCATGACTAAAACCCTACTAGGGCCGACCTCTCTAAGAGAGTCTAATAACCCTAGTGCCTCGGAATTGCGGGGACTTTAACCCTTAGACAATAGGAGGGTTACCCACAATGACTTGACATGCCTTGTTTACATTATAGATCTTCCTGATCGGAACATCGAGGCATGACATGACATGATAACATCTCAGAATAAACATCAGGTTACAATAGATATGAAATACAAGTGAATACATTCCAAAGTTACAATTACATTAAGACTTTTTCACTCAAGGAGAGGATTTTGGAGCTTTGATTTCTCAAGATAGCATTTATAACTCTTATGTAAGTGGATGATTTTTATTCATTATATATAAACTAATAAACCCTTTTACCTGTTATTCTTTTTCATTTCTGATCTGGTTGATTGCTTAGTCTACAATTTCATTTCCTGTTTAAAGGTTTATTCATGTAAATGTTTGTAACATGTGGGTGGAATTAGTATTTCATGTGTAATGTTTATGGCTTATTGGGATGTGTTTGATCCCCACTTTATCCAACTTGCATGATTCAATTCTGTATTAGCTTGTGGATGTTTATTTCCTCCTTGCTGATGAAGTTTATAAAACCAAAAACCAAAACCTTTAAAACCAATTTTATTTTATTTTTATTTGAGATTGTGTTGGCTTGTTCTTCTAGTAGTCTGAGAACAATTTTTGGCACTAACATCTTTTGTGTCGTTTCCAGGGATGAAGATGAAGTGTATCTTCCTTGGGATATCATTATTCATTTGATTTTGAGAGGTGAACAAAGTCAAAAAATCTTTTAGACTACAAATTTTCACCGGCGACTCCACGATTAAAGATTCCACTGCAAAGAGAATTTTGTTGACAGAAAAATGAAGAAGCCAAATGGAAAGACTGGGTATCAACTTGTTATTTTCCTCCATGAGGTTTTGTTCTTGTTCATCAGTTCTTTCCTGTCTTTCCCATTGCATGTCAAAAGAATTATTTTTTGTTTTGTCTATTCCGATGATCATAAACCTTCAAGTACATATCCCTCTTTGGAAGAAGAAAATCTGCATTCTTCTTGTTTTATTGATGTTGATCATATTCCTTCATTTGAAATGCATGTGCAACATGATATACATATACCCATATCTCTTGAAGCTGATTTTTTTGGTAATCTTGTAGAGAATAAAGATGATCTATTACCTTCTACCATCACTGTTGAAACTTGCGAACAACTTGTTGAACCTCATTTTCAACTCACAGATTTTCAGTCTAGACTCAGACATAAGATGTTTAAACCTCTTAGGCTGCCATCTCTCTTACATCCTTACAATTTCTACTTTATTGAATATCTTCCCCATTTTACTAGAAAATACCATATTACAACAGAGAAGCATTTAGGATCTTTTCATAATTTCATTGATAATTTTGAAATCATGCATGAGGATGTTGTCATGAGGTTATTTTTGAAATCCTTTGCTGGAGATGCTGGGTTTTGGTTCTGAAATTTAAAAGCTGATTCAATTGGATCGTGGGAAGAGTTACATGATGTCTTTTTGAAGTATTTGGGTAAGAATAAATCTTATGATCGATATCTTTCTAAATTGTATAGTTTTGAAAGGGAAAATGATGAGCCAATTACTAAATTTAATTGGAGGTTTCAAAGTTTTTATATCAGTATGCCTATGGAGATCAGACCTTCGGAAAAACTTGCTATGGTATATTATGTTATGGCTCAACATTCAGATCTTGTCTTTTTCTTGTTAGAAAGGAAATCATCATCTTTAAGACAATTTTTTGAGGATGCAAAAGGAGTGGAGGAGAACATCCGAGCTTGCAAAATGCTTCGAGATCAGGCTCATGTTGAAGATATACAAGCTTATGAACATGAAGAAGAATACAGGTATCATTTAGATTTAAGGTAGTTTTCTTCATCATTTTCATATTTTCATATAAACAAGGATATAAATGACGCTTGTGTTGATTCTTCATATCAGTTTGCTGACTTTTTAGATGATAATATACTTTCAATGGATTATAGTAGAAATTTCCTAGTTCTTTCTATGAGATTATCATGTCATGAAGAAGAAGTTGTTGCTCTTCAACCTCTTGCTATTGATGTATGAAATAAGCTTCCATTCTTGACTTATGGTCACTTTCAGAATTTTATTTGTTCAAGTTTTGATCAAGGGTTTTATTTAAAGGTAGAGAAGCAGTTTGAAGAGCCCTTGGTTTCCATTGTTGATCCAAAGTTTAAAAAGAATGTCAATGGAGAGGAAGAGAATGCTTCACTTTATGATGAATATAATGAATGCATTGGAGTTTTAAATCGAAAATTTCATGATCCCGTGGCTTCTTGGATGGAGTTGTATTTTTCAAAGGTTTCTAATGCTCCAGCTTTTAGCATACTTCCTATTTCCAGTCATAAGTATCAGCTACCTACAGACTCTTTATTGCATTTATCACATCTTTTGTAGCTTTTCTCAAACAGTAGCATGCATGGAATTATGATTCTCAGTGAAGTGGTTTCTTGGCTTTGTTGAAAGTATGATTACACTTGATTGGGTTGTTTCCTCTGGTTAGAAGTAGGAGTAAAAAGCAGAATAAACTCACTATACGAACATGTAGATTAATTTCAGTATGCTGGTTTGTAGTAGTATTTTTTCATTTCAGAGGTATGTGTTCAGAGTTAAGAGATTTGGTAAATGACTCCATCACCCAATGAATAAGGCACAAGGTCTACAAGTTCTTGAAGCCTCACAAGGAGGACTCCATCTCGTAGCAAGAGCCAGATGTTATAACTAGATCTTGTACTTAGTTTATTTGTTTTTTTTTAATCCTAATTTTCAACTGTTGGTTTAAAATGATTTTACATTTTATGTTGACTTTAAGAAATTTTGACAATCAAGAATTTTTGTTGGATTTAATGCTTTTAATGGTTGGATTATTTCTTTAGTTTAGTTTTAAAATTTGTCTTTTGGGCTTATTAGTTAATATGTATATATTTAAGCTTTCAAATCTTATAATAAAAGTTTATTCCAAGTTTTCTTTATAATCTAAACCTCATTTTTTAGTTCTTTGTCAAATATTTTCATGAGGAGATTCCTGTAGCAGCTCTGTTTTTCCTGTTTTTATCATTATCATTGGGAGCATATTACGAGGTGATGGAAATGAATTTTGGAAAACAAAAAAAGGTTTTTGTCGACAACAGAATCATTCACAAAAACCTCTCTTTGCAACAGCTATTATCGTTTGAGATATTTGAATTCATCTTTGTGGCCTATTTTCAGGGTTTGAATTATTTAATAATTTCCTGTTTTAGTCACAAATTTCAGCACGTATTCCGATCAATTGAAGGGGAATTTTTAAAAACCAAGAGAGGTTTTTGTTCATAATAGAATTTTTTAAAACAACCTCTCTCATTTTTTGCACAGGTGTCCCAAATAGAGATATATGAAGGCGTATTTGATACCTAAATTTTCAGAACTTCGCCAAATTTTCCCAAATTCGATTTGCTATTTTTGGGTTAATTGTCTTTAAATAATTTGAGTTATCATGTAAATAATTGATATAAATGTTTCAAATTTTGACCTAGAAGGTAGTTATGGAACTACTTTACCTTTGTAATGATAAAAGGAAGACAAACATACAGTTTTGTGGTGGGATTTTTCACTCAAGGAGAGGCTTTTGGAGCTTTGATTTCTCAAGCTAGCATTTATAACTCTTATGTAAGTGGAAGACTATTATTGATTATATATAAACTAATAATCCCTTTTACCTGTCATGTTTTTTCATTTCTGATCTAGTTGATTGCTCAGTCTACAATTTCATTTCTTATTTAAAGGTTTATTCATGTAAATGCTTGTAGCTTGTGGGTGGAATTAGTATTTCATGTGTAATGTTTATGGCTTATTGGGATGCGTTTGATCCCCAGTTTATACAACTTGCAAGATTTAGTTCTATATTATCTTGTGGATGTTTATTTCCTCCTTGCTGATGAAGTTTATAAAACCAAAAACCAAAACACTTAAAACCAATTTTATTTTATTTTTATTTGAGATTGTCTTGGCTTGTTCTTCTAGTAGTCTGAGAACAATTTGTGGCACTAACAGATCGAAACGTGACCAAAACCATGATTGCATGCAGGCTAGAGTTTGAGTGCACCGATAATGTAGTTGAGTACGAGGCACTGGTCCAAGGACTTAGAAAATCCATTTACATGGGTGCAAAGGTAATTGAATGAATAGGAGATTCTGAGATTATAGTAAAGCAGGCGAGAAACCTAATACATTGCATATCTCCTCGTTTGATCAATTATCATAATTTGGTCAGAGACCTTATTAACTCTTTTCTAGCATTCAATATCAAATCGATCCCTAAATCACCGAATTTCGATGTTAATCTTTTGGCCAATACTGCATCTAGGCTGATCCCGCCTGAAGGTTTATCTCCACAAATTTTTTCAATTGAGCTGATGTATAGGCCTTCCATTCCAGACAATGTCATGAATTGGAAAGTATTCAACTATGATCATCAAATACTCGACTTTCTTTCATCCCATGACACCTTTCAAGGCTTGGCTATTGATGAGGCTGAACATGAAAAATCCTTGTCTGATCCTTCCAATATTATTCAGAAGTTAGTCATCAACTTGGAAAATTTTTACGATATACAAGACAAGTTCAAGCAGACGACCAATTGCAAGACCCAGAGCTCATCCCTAAATTATGAAGTTGTCAATTTGGGAACTGGACAAAATCCCCGCTTCATCAACCTTGGAGTTCATTGTTCCCATGAAGAAAGGATATGCTTTATTAAGTTATGCAAGGAATTCAAAAATGTCTTTTCCTGGACATATGACGAACTCATAACTTTTGATACCAGCATCATGCACCATAGTATCCCGATGAAACCCAAAGTGAAACCGTATCAACAGAAGTTGAGGAAGATGCATCCTAGTCTGGAACGTTCTGTCAATAAAGAACTTGATAAGTTACTAGAATAAAGAATCATATTCCTTGTTAGACACACGTAGTGGATTTCCAACTTGGTACCCGTTCAAAAGAAGAATGGGGAAATCATGCTATGTGTTGACTTCAGTAACCTGAACAGAGCCTCTAAGAAGGACAATTATCTTGTTCCTCCTATGGAGAAGATTTTGTAGAAGGTATCTGGGTCTGAAATGTTCTCATTCCTTGATGGCTTCTCAGGGTATAACCAAGTCCTGGTTGCCCCTGATGACCAACTTTAAATAGCTTTCTGAACTCCTTGGGGAACATTTGCTTATAAGCGAATGCCATTCGGGATGATAAATTTAGGAGCTACATTCCATAGAGCTATGGATATATCTTTCAGGGCTTAATTCACAATTATGTCGTTGTATGTTTAGATGATATAACAATTTATTCTAAAAAACAACATGAACATTTGTCTGCTCTAAAATGGGTGTTCGAACGATGCAGGAAATACTGAATTTCCCTCAACCCAAAGAAGTATATCTTCGTGGTCACGGAATGTAAGCTATTAGGTTTCATTTTCTCCAAGGAAGGCATGATTATTGATCCAGAATGCACTGAAGCAATCTAAAAGATCGGCCTCCCTGGTTCCCGAAAAGCAATGTAGTCCTTCTTGGGTAAGATCAATTTTGTTCGTAGGTTTGTATCGAATTTTTCCCAAGTTGTTAAACCCTTGCAACATTTATTTAAGAAATATGTACAGTTTAAATGGTCCGAAGAACAAAGGAATGTCTTTGTTGAAATAAGAAAAGCTATTGTAGAAGCACCTACTCTGATGTCTCCAGATTTTAGCAAAGATTTTATACTTTATACTTTCGCTACTGACTTTTATTACGCAGTTGTCCTAACACAGAAGAAACTTGACGACGTTGAGATCCCCATTTCTTTTATGAGCTAGACATTTAAAGGATCCGAACTCAACTATTCCCAGTTTGATAAAAAAGCCTACATTTTTTATAAATCGATGAAGCATTATAGGCCATATCTGCTGAATTCGAGGACTAAGGTGATTGTCCCTTACATGGCCATTCGAAATGTCCTCGTCTAGAAGGAATTAGGTGAGACGAGGGATCACTGGATGACGACGTTGCAAGAATATGATTTGGAGATCAATGCAACAAATATTGTCAAAGGACAAGGTCTATGTCTACTCTCCTCTCAATCGAACAATCTTGAAGATCAGCAAACCAAATGGGACCAGGAGGAAGTTGTACCCACAGGTTCTATAAATGCAATTGAAACTGTAACATCTGAATGGTGTGATCACATTAAGTATTTTCTAAATCATGGGTTTTCTCATGAAACCATAGACTCTAAAAAAAACAGAGCATTAAGGTTAAAGTCAGCTCCATATCAATTTATTGATAATGCTTTGTTTAGGAAAAACTCTGATGGATTTTTTCTTAGATGTTTAGAAAAGGATAAAAATGATGACATCCTTTTCCAATTTCATGCGAGACCTGCAGGTGGGCATTTATCAAGAGAGATGAAAGATCACAAAATCATCAGAGTAGTATATTATTGGACTACCTTATTTAGAGATGCTCATGCCTATGTCTGAAAATGTGAGCCTTTCCAAAAGTGTGCTAGAAAAGTAAAAAACCTTCCTTCCCTTTGCAGCCAGTAGCAGTCCAGTTTCCATTTCAGCTATGGGTACTGGATTTTGTCACATCAACCCTATTTCATTCCTACAACACAAGTACATCTTGACAGAAAGTGATTATTTTACCATGTGGGTTGAGGAAGTTCCTCTTAGATTATGCAATACGAACCAAGTAATATCCTTTTTTGAAATTCCAATAGTCACTAGGTTTGGCACCCCTGAATATCTCGTTTTTTACAATGCATCTTACTTTACGTCTATTGACCTCACAAGCTATGCCCTTCAAAAAGGGATCAAGCTCAAATTTTCTGCCAATTATTATCCTAAGGTCAATGCACTTGCTGAATACTCCAACAAAAAACTGATAAATATTCTGAAAAAGACAGTGGCTTCCCATCATAAGGATTGGCACACCTAGCTCTACAATGCTCTTTGGGAAGACCGAATCACCCCAAAGGAAGCCATTGGAAATTCCCCTTATTGTTTGGTTTATGGCAAAAAAGTCATCCTGCCATGCAATCTCACCATCCTCTCATTACAATTAGCCCAATCCATACAAGAAGATGAGTCATCCCCACTTCAGCAGAGGATTGATACTCTGTTCAAGTTAGAAGAAGACAGGGAAAGATCCAAGAACCAATTGTATCAACACCAACAACTAGCACTACTACATTTCGATGCAAAATCCGATAGTTACTTCCGACGGTGCGTGGATTTTTTTATTTTAAACCTACCAAAAATCACAAAGTTAAATCTTTTTTTTTAAGTTATGGTCATAAGCGTCGCTTAAGCAACGGCTAGGCTCATAAGCGCCGCTTAAGCCACGGCTAGCCTAGCAAGTGTCGCTTAAGTG